>RJWJ010015681.1:0-35763 GCA_004363605.1 Indri indri
ACGGTCCCTGCCAAGTCAATCCTCCACTCACTTTAAAGGCAAGTGGTCTTTAGATGTCTGAGTCTCTTCTCTCGACCAGGCCTTTTATACTTACACAGAGCAGGCTGGTGCCTACGACCACCATCCCAATCAGGGCGCACAGCCACCTGGAAGAAAAGAGCCATGGCCAAGCAGTGCTAGGGGGAACGTCCCTTCCACCTCCACCCCGTCACCACCACGCTGGCCAGTCCTGCCAGCCCTAATTCTGGCAACCCTTAGGACCTGAGGAGATGACTGCATCCCTGCGTGATGGATTTGTGCCCAGGGGAGCTCTCTGCCCATCTGTTCATTGTCCTCACCTCCTCCCTGCCTCCACCCCTACAGCCACAGTAGGGGCAGTGCAGGTGCAGTGGGACATACTCCTCCTTCCCTTAGAAGAGAAATCCGCCGGCTCAGAAGGCACTGGACCCTTGGGAGTAGCCCTCAAACTTAATTCATGCTGTTTTCCAGTCCAGACTCCCTCCTACCTGGCCACATTTTATTCGGTCTCTGAGGTCCAACTTGAAAACCACAAAAAGTACCAAACTTCTTTCCTTCTTTGATTTCCCATGGCAGTGCTTTTAAAACTTGTTTTTAAAATCTTTATGCTAAACTCCAAAGATCAAACTAAAGCTGTTCCCACTGCAGTGGAGGAACAGAATCTAGACTCGCACCTCTCACCCCCAGTCCTTTCCCCTGGTGGCCTCCGAGGCACTTCAGTGGCGCACTCTAGAGTTCCATAGAACACAGTTTGACAACCACTGCCCCAAAGTACTGCTTTTTTCAAAGCTGTTCTCTTTGGGGCTTATTTTTTCTCTTCAACTGGGTAACAAATGGCTGGAAAGTGAGGGCTATCCCTCATGTACCCACTGCCTCTTCTAGAGCAACCAGCGCAGAGCTCAGGACTATCCTCTGTCCGTACCGGCCTCTCCACCCACCCACCCACCACCCATCCTTCCAGTGGGCAGTTTTTATCTGTGTGCACTGGCCCTAAACTTTCAATGTCTGAGAAGCCGTTCATCATTCCAAGTGCAGGGACAACCTCGAAGGGCTCTCCCATCTTACATTCCTAGCATTCTTCCCAGATCCCCAGGCTACGTACCGCCCCATCTTGTTGGCCAACACCCCAAAGAGGTTGGTGCCGATAAGGTAGGACACACTGGCAGGCAGGAAAACCAGACCTGGAGAAAGACACAGTCCCTCACCTTAGCATGTGCCCAAGTCACTCCAAAGCACCTTGTCTCCTCCAAGACAGTGATGTCCCCTGGTTACCTTTTGAGACCCCCTAACCACTTTGTTTTATGGTTTGGGGATCCTTGTGCAAACCCAGAGCAGATGTCGCAGGACCTCACACCTCTGCTTGCTGCAGGAGCAGGGCTGTGTTTAGCCTCAATACACTCAATGTGCTTCCAGCTCCCTCTCAGGCTTCCTCGTGAATGGCCCTAATGAGCCATTCACAGCATATAAAATACCCCTGATTATCCACATGGGAACATGAGCTTCAGAGAGAGATACACATACTTCCTGGGGAGGGCGCTTCCTGTCCTGCTATTTACCTGCCCTGCCATTGCTCTGATAGGGACCTTGGATAAATTACTAAACCTTTCTGGGCCTTGGTTTCCACATCTGGAAAAACCAAAGCTGCAATTTAAGTCATACCAGGTTGCAGAGAGGAGTGAATTAGATAATGGATGTAAAGTGTTTCACAAATAGAAGCCCTGGCCATGTGGCTTTTTGTGATGGTAGAGTGTTCTGGAAACGTGAGCTTTGGTGCCTGCCACACAGTTCTGGGTTCAATCACGGCTTGGCCACCTATTAGCTCTGTGACCTTGGGTGATTTACTTATCCTCTCTGAGTCTCATTCATTTATTCATTCGTTTATTCATTTTAATGAGCTTTTATCATGTGCCAAGTATTCTAGGGGCTAGGAATAGAGCAGTGAACAAGACAGACAAAATCCTAGCTCTTGGGGCATTTACATTCCGGGGGAGGAAGACAGACAACAAACAAGTAAACAAATAAACGAAATGAAAAACAGGATTTTGAAAAATGTGGTGATACGGTGCAGCGATCAGGAAGAACGGCTATGTGGGATTTGGGGGTCAGGGAAGGCTCCTTTGAGGAGGTGGCACTTAAGCTGAGACCTTGATGACCAAAAGAGTGGCCCTTTCAAGTGGAAAATAAAAAGTACCCAAAGCAAATGAAAAGGCCGTAAAGAAAAAAATCACTCGTAATGAACAAAGTAGAGAGTGAGAAAATGCAGGCCCTAAGAAAGAATTTGGAATTTCTTTTCCAGGGCCATGGGAAGCTTTGGAGGGGAATGACATAATCAGATTTATATTTTCTAAAGGCCCTTAGAAGAATGTGCTCACGGGACAAGAGTGGAAGCCAGAAGACTATTTGCAGAATCCAGGAGAAAAATGATGCCTTACCTTAGAAGTCACAGTGGAGAGAAGTGAATAAAGTGGGAGGTTTGGGGCGCAAAGTTAGGGCATTTTCTGTTGGATTCAGTGCAGACACTGGAGCAAGGAGCGGGAGGGAGAAGCCAAGAATAACCTAGGTTTTTGTCTTAATCAACTGGGTGGCTGGAGATGGGGAAGACTGGTAGAAGAGGAAGAGCTTGGGGGAAATACGAAAGGCTTGAGACAGCTGTTAGATATGCAGAGATGTCAGGCAGTGGGATATATAAGTCTGGAGCTCCAAGGGAGATAAATCTGAGACTCATTGGTTTACACACGGTTCTGAAAGCCATGAGAATGGACGGGATCATCTACGGAAGATCAAATGGAGAAGAACAGAGACCCGAGGTCTGAGCCCTGGGGACTCCTACCTTTAAATGTTAGCAAAGGAGGGGAAGACAGCAAAGATGATGAGGGGTAGCCAGCAAAGCAGGTGAGAGGAGATGGAAACCAGAAGAGGGGTCTGGCGTTTGATCAGAGCTGGGACAGTGCGTGTAGGTACAGGTGCAGGGAAGTGAATACATTTAGTAATGGAAATGTGCAAATTCCCTTCTCCTTGCTTCTGTTTTCTCAATGGCTAGGAGGCAAAGTCAATAGCTGAGAATGATGCAAGGATGGGCATGTATAGGATGTTTAAGTGGAGAAGTGTGAAACAGTCATTTTGGAAAGTGGGAAGGCCAGCACAACTAGAGACTTGTACAAAGATCGTTGGGCAGGGTGAAGCCCACTTTAGATTTGTGGCTGTAAATTTAAGGTGAGAGCAACAGCCTGGCTGTGTGTTTTTCTACAGCCCCACCCACTACTCAGGTGCAGACAAGGAGTAGCCAACTGATATAGATAAGGTCAGAGTTAAAGCTTTGCCAGGTGACAACCCCGGGGGGAGAGAGGAGTTTCAAAGGAGTGACACTAATGATGGACCATTGAGTCCAAACTGAGTAAGAAACGAAGTGAGGGCATGAACAGAGATGGAAATAGAAAAAGAACTTAGGCCAACGGCTTGGTGATCTCAGAGTGGCCAAAAATTGTTGATATGGGGGTATCAGAATACCTGAGCAGGGAATACGTAAGAATATGCTTGGAATTGAGATTTCAGAGGGGATATAATTAATGATGATGTCAAGGTCAGGGTATATGTAAGTCGATTGGTTAAGGGGGAGAGGAGGAAAAGGTCACTGCAAGAAAGTAGATTAAGGAAGAGGACAAGATGTTATCCACCTGGATACTGAAGTCACCAAAAATGGCGACAGGAGTAGAGGTGAAAAGAACATCAGCCAGATGTTGACAGCTTGAATGAATGAATGATGAGGGGCAGCTAAGGGGTCACCAGACGATTGCAATGAAGAGGCGTGGGGTGGTATAATCTAACAACATGATCTTCAGAGGAGTCGGGGTCTTCGAAGGAGAACAGAGAAGAAATGATTTGGAAGAAACAAGGAGAGCAAGGTCTGGGGGAGCATGGACTTCCACCAAGCAGCTACAGGGAAACAGTGTTCACAGAAAACATCTGGGGCTCGGGGCAAGAAGGTGAAGGAAGTGTTTGGAGAAGAGGATGAGGGCACAGGAATGCTTGTCCATGACAGGGAGTTCCACAGGCCCAGGATTGGAAAGGGCACTGGAAATTGGGTTAGATTAAGAAATCTCTGAAATATGGGGATAATCATAATTTCTACCGGATAGGCTGGTTGTGGTGTTTAAAGGAAATTGTGCATATCAAGCATTTGTGCAGTGTCTGGCACAGAGTAAGAGCCTTAGGAGCACTGGCCTGAATTATTATCATCACAACTGGTGAGTGACAGGGTCAGGACTTGAACCCAGGCCTTCTCACTCCAAATCCAGGTGTTTCCGCTACTCCACACCCCCCGTGTGGCAGCACAGATCGCTCTGGTCAAGGGACTGCTTGGAATCAGCAGTGTGAGTTTCTTTGGGTCTCACCGGCCCTTTTATGCTTCTCTGTACCTAGAAGAAACAATGCAGCCTAATAAAAAGCATTATGACGATTACAATTATACCAAAAGTCAACAGTTCACCTGTTACTGGCTGACAGCTTGTTTGCTTTTAATATTCTCTTCTATGGATTGTTAAGTAAAGCTCACCTTAGTGTATTTGTCTAGTCCATCTGCACAGCTGGTAATCTATTCCAACTGTACCCATTTGTTTGTATTTAATTGCTTTAAAAAATTTAGAGGTTATAACTACTCAACTGTTTATCTAATATGTGAGCACAAGCACCTTTAGGAAGCCCAGTAGTCTCCTGGATACATGTCCTTGACATCATTTTAAAGGGCATGAAATTTCCTGAATGAGATTTTCCTCCATACATGTAGCTTGTTCTTTAGGATCTGGCTACAGCTTACATTTCCTGCCGCATTTTGTGCAAAAATAGGTGTTCTAGACTATATGTCTATAGATACATGGATATTTTTCACAGCATATCTTCAAGGGTCGAGGGATTACAAATTTTTTGACTATGAGAATTACTTAAATAAGAATCGTTGTAAAAACAGTAATATAATATTTTTTCAAATTTACTGAGTATATCCTTATTCCATGCACTATGCTGATCCATCTAGAATACATAGGTCACAATGACCCTAAAACATTTCTTCACTTTTATAAACAAAAAGGGCAATGTGTCTTACTCTGTTTTCTGCTGCTACAACACAATACTGGGTAATTCATAAAGAAAAGAGACTTATTCGGCTCATGACTCTGGAGACTGGGAAGTCCAAGGGCATGGCACCAGCATCTGCTTGGCCATGAGGCAAGGGCATTCTTATTGGGGCATAGAATGGGAGAAGACCACCACATGGAGAGAGAGGAAAAGGGGATGAAACTCCCCCATTTCATAACTAACCCACTCCTGTGACAACAGCCTTAATCCCTTCATGAGGGCAGTGCCCTCCTGAACTCATCATTCCTTAAAGGTCCCACTTCTCAATACTGTTGTCTTGGGGATTAAGTTTCCAACACATACATTTCGGGGGACACGTTCAGACCATAGCAGAGTTCACAGAGGTTAAATAACTTATCCAAGGTCACAGTCAGTAAGTGGCCAGGTCAAGCTTCAAACCTCCAGGGACCTATTTCCAAAGCCTGGGGTGTTTCCTCCCCTTGGTGACAGTACCACCTTGCCACAGGGCAAGGACTCAGTCACAGACCACACATCACTCTCAAAAGCACTGACTCCTTTGTTCCTCCCCAAAGCCTCACAGTGTTCTTTATGTAGAGCAGTGGTTTTCAAAGGGGGGTTGCTGACCAACCATATCGGCATCATCTGGAAACTTAACAGGCATGAAAGCTTGTGTTTACTGAATTGCTCAAGGTCATTCAGCATCTTATGTCATTTATTCCTCCAATTTCTCTTTGAACTAGATAGCATTATGATACTCATTTAGCTTTTATAATTTTGTTTTGAGTTTTGAGACAGGGTCTTGCTCTGTTGCCCAGGCTAGAGTGCAGTGGTGCATCATAGCTCACTGCAGCCTCCAACTCCTGGGCTCAAGCAATCCTGCTGCATCAGCCTCCTGAGTAGCTGGGACTACAGGTGCACGCCACCATGCCTGGCCCCATCTCTATTTTTAGTAGAGATGGGGGCGGGGGCGGAAATCTCGCTCTTGCTCAGGCTGGTCTCGAACTCCTGACTGCAAGTGATTCTCCCGCCTCGGTCTCCCAGAGTGCTAGGATTACAGGTGTGAGCCACCATGCCCAGCCTCATTTAGCTTTTAACAGCTCTCCAGGTGATCCTGATGTAATCATTTGAGAACCTTTGGTGTCAGATTTTACAGACCAGACAGCATTGAGGAAAGCTGTGAAAGATGGTGGTAACTGGTAACTGGCAACTGAGGCTGTAACAGGGTTGCCGGAGAAGGGCTGTGCTGCAGTTGCTCACTGGCACCAAGAACCCGACTGGCCAGACCCTTGGGGCAGTGGATGCGTTATCAGCACTGAACACCGACTAATTCAATTAATTGTCATGGTCAGAGGCAGTTGCAGCCCAGAAAAATTCAATTTGGGGATGGGAGTGCAGCTGGGAGCCTTGCTTAGCACTGTCCCTTAAAAATCAGATTAGTGCTTTTTATTGCATGCCGAGCTATATCACGTTCTTATCAGCTTCCCCTCTGGCCCCATAAGCCTCTCTTCTCTGCAGTGATGGAGCGATTTGCACGTACCCTTCTGTGCCCCCTTTCTTCAGGCTTCCTGGGAAGGGCTGGAGCCTTCTCTCTGAATCTCTGCCTGGAGAATAGGACACTGGAGCTCTCTCTCCTGGGCCCAGAGCTTCTGCTGGGACACAGAGCCCAGCACCTTCCCTACGTGAGTGCTACATAGCACCTTTTTAGAGGTGAAAGGACAGCAAAAGGGTAATCTCGGGGAGGGAGCATTGAAGAGAGGCAAGTGAGGATGGTAACGGTGGTGCACATTAACACTGTACGTGGTACAGGGCATTTCCACATCTTGTGTCACTTATTCCTCCAATTTCCCTTTGAACTAGGTAGAATTTGATGCTCATTTTAGAGTTGAGAAAACTGATGTTCAGAAAGTCTAAGTGATTTGCACAAGTCTGCGTAGGCAATCAATGGAGCTGAAACCAAAACCTAGGCCTTTACACTGGAAAGCTGTAATCATTCTACTATATAGCTAGGTATGTGACCCCCCGATCATCCCCTCACCCCCTCCCACCCTGCCCGTCCTCAGACTGCTTCTCTGAGGGACTGCCCACCCACTCGGGCTTGATTCATGGGTACGGACATGGAAGGTCAGGCTAAGAAGGAAGCACGTTGTCCTTGTGTGACACTGATGACCTGGACCTGACGGAAGGGGCACAAAGTACCCGCCTCCTGCCCCGGCCTGAGCAGGTGCCAAGATCACTTACCTAGCTGCCACTCAGGAGAGCACATGGTCTGCATCATCCAGATGGGCAGTGTGGGCTCCAGGATGGCCACTCCCATGTTGGCAAAGCAGATGGAACCTGGGGGAACAGTGTTGTGAGCCACTGTGTCTTCCCGAAGCCTAGACTCTCTCAGCCCAATGGGAGGCTATTGCCAGCTCACCTGCAGCCACCAGGATGTAAGGGTCTCTGAGAAGCGTGAAGAGTGGAGTCCCCTTGGTACTCTGAGAACATGAATGACAAAAACACCTCCATTTGTACAGTGTATACATATCTCCTCTTTTCACAGAATCTGAGAATGTGCACACAAGGCCTTAAAGACCATTTTACATCAGCTCCATCACTGCAGACCAGGAAACCGAGTCCAGGGAGAGAAAGTCCAGGAACTTGCCTGATGTCCCGAGTGAGTGCAGGCAGAGCCCCTCCTGTGTGCAAGGCACAGACTGTGGTGATCTCAGAGAGGAGGGCAACATAGTCCAGAAGTGATTCCTGCCTTCAAATGACCATCAACCAGGTCAGAGAGGATTGGTAGCAAGGCCAGGATTGGGCCACAGATATCTGGACTCCTGGTCTTGAGTCTCTCTGTGCTAGACTCCCCGGCTAGAATCCCAAAACTGAGCATAGAGGCCATATTCAGAAAGCCTCTCGAGCTTTCTGAATTCTTTGTTCTGACCATTTTGAGCCACACTGGACAGAGGTAGCAGATGCAGCTTGAACACCTAGGTTAAAATGCCAGTGTAAACGTCCAGTTCCAACGTCTTCCCCTCAGGACATAGTCTCATCCCAGCTTAACTTGGTCACCCACCCTCCTGCCATGCACCCAGGAGTCCCTTGGCCATCATTGCTACCTTTGCCTTAACTACCTGCCTTCTCCTCTCCACAGTTCCACATCCTGCCCTCCACCCTGCTCCACTCTTCACAGTCAAGCTGAAATGGCTCCTTCTTTTCTAGAATGTTCCCTGACTCAGTACCTGGAATGTTTCCCTCTTTCAAACTTCCTGAGCACTGTCCTAATCTTCCATGCTGTTTACTGTAGTCAGTCTTTTAACAGATTTAATAGTTTTGATAACCCTCTTTGCATACACACAAGAGTGGGTTAAGATATTTATAGATCCTAAAACTGAAATGATCATGTGCTCACCCCATATATAATTCGATGTAAACAAACTGATGTAAATCAGAAAAATGCGCACAGAGAAGTCCAATAAACCCTTCGACCCAACAATCCCACTTCTTGGAATTTATTCTAAAGATTACTGCCAACATTATTAAAATGCATATGCATAAGTTCATTAATTGCAGTGCTATTTGTAACTGCAAAGCACCAAAAACTACCTAAATGGCCAAACATTAGCGATTGAATAAAATACGATATACACACAATGGTGTATGTGTGTGTGTGGACCATATAGCTGGAAAACAACAAGGAACAACTCTATAATCTAACAGGGAGTGATTTGGGGGATATAGTATTAAGTGAGAAAAAAAGGAGATATGCTACCTTTTATGTAAGAAAAAAGGGGTAAATAAAACAAACTAGGATAAAAAACACAAAAGCATAAGAAAGATAAACCACAAAACAATAAAGGTGGTTACCTATGAGTGGTGGGGGAAGGTAGAAAGACAGTGGGGGGATTGACACTGTCTGAGTATACTTTTTTGAATAATTTTAACCTTTAGATAGTCATGTTCTATATATTCAAAAAATAAAATTATATTAGTGTTACGGACTGAATTGTGTCCCCCTCCCCCCAATTGATATATCGAACTCCTAATATGACTGTATTTGGAGATAGGGTCTTTAGGGAGGTAACTAAGGTTAAATGAGGTCATAAGGGTGGAGCCCCAATCCAGTAGGATTAGTGTCCTTATGAGAAAAGGAAGGGACACCAGAACTCTCTCTCTCTGTGCACACACGGTGAGGACACTGTGAGACGGTGGCTGTCTACAAGCCAGGAAGAGACGCCTCACCAGAAACCAACCCTGGCAGAACCTCAGTCTTGGACTTCCAGCCTCCAGAACTGTGAGAAAATAAACATCTGTTGTTTAAGCCACCTGGTCTGTAGCATATTGTTATGGTAGCTTGAACAGACTAATACAATTAGCAAGAATGGAGAAAAAAATCTAAAACTAAATGTGAAGAAAAACAAATGAACACAATTGAATTTTAAATGCATCGTGCATCATGTAATCACACGAAAGGAGGACAAAAGAACAAATGCAACTATAGTAATTTGTAAACACAGTACTCTGGCTATATTCCCTAAGTCTAAGGAAAGAAGAACTGCATAGATCTTGAACACTTCTTGGTAGGTGTGTTTTTTGTAGTAGTATGGGTATATAAATTGTAAGTATGGTAGGGTTGCACGAATAGGTAAATGTTTTGATTTTTTGGAGGGCAGCTAGAATTCTCACTACAAAAGAAGGAAGATAAAAATAAGGAATGAGGAAAGCAAGAAAAAATCCTGTGGAGGTGGGCTGGAAGTGGAGGTCTCAGTGTGAACTTGTGTGTGTGTGTGTGTGTGTGTGTGTGTGTGTGTCTAACTCTGCCACTGAGATGGCCTAGAAACGAGGACACATCAACAGCGATGAGCACAATGAGTGCCCATACTTTGGTTTCTGGGGCCAAGCATGTTCTGGGCCTGGGAGCCTGCGCAGAAGGTATTTGGTGCTCCTTGTCCCGAGGAGTCCTGGCTGGGTGGTGGTTATGTCCCTTGCCAGACATCTTTCTCCTAGAACCAGTTCCCAAAGAGCAGCAGCATCTCAGCAGACTGCAGGAGGCTCCCAGTCGCTGTGGGGGAATTAGCCCTGTAACAGTGTTAATTATGGTCATAGTTTCACATTCTTTCAGATGCATCTCTGTTTTCCCTCAGTTTCGCTATCTGTAGAATGAGGCTAAAAATAATACTTATTTCACGGCATTTGTAAGATGCCGCACAGACAGTATACTAAGCGGAGTTCCTGGTACGTTAAAAAGCCCTGAAGAACTGTTAGGTGTTGTTATAATTACTTCTGGAATACGCTGATGGACTGTGGAATGCAAAGTCGAGGTCTTTAGATCAAACTTTCTCATAGTTTATGCACTTTCTTGTCTTTCTTGCTTCATGGTTTGATATGGATTTTCCAGAGCCGTTTTTGGCCTGGAGTCAGACAAATACCAACTCTGATGCTTATTAACTGTGACAGAATGACAGTCTCTTAGGGATGCTCTTGAAGGATGTCTTTTATTGGGGGAGAGATTGTCTGGATGGCCACCACAGCCTTTTCTGTCTCTGAGACGATGTTATAACTCTGAATACTCAGGTCTCGATGTCATCATCTCCTGGTTCCGAATATGTATGTGTGTGTGTGTGTGTGTGTGTGTGTGTGTGTGTGTGTTTGCATAAATGTACATATATACATATTTGCATATTCTGCAAGGCTTCTTTGATTCTTCATAAGGCCCTTCTGCCATCTTTGTCCAACATCAAGCCAAATATGCTCACTATGTCCCACACTACCCTAAACGTGACCCTACTGGGAATCCGAGTACAGTTCCCACTTTCCCTGACTCTACTTCCCTTCACCTTTCTTCTAATGGTTTGACAGGCATGCCTGGCTCCCTGCACTTCACCTTTTCATATATCTCTTACCAGTGGAGCTTGGTGTCTACTTACCTCTGGAGAGAGTCTGGAAGGCTGCAGGATGCAAAGCTGGAGAGCTAGGAAAGAGAGGGGGAGACGGTTCGGTCTGTCCACTGACCAGCTGGGGGCTCCAATGCCAGCCATCTTGCTGCCACCCCATCACATACAAATCCAACTCCCTGAGTTTCTTCCTTCTTTCCTAGGATGGGGCAATCCTTGACCCATCAAAACAAGCCCATACCACTTATTAGTATTGGTCAAGATGGACACCAGGGCACCGACCTGGGCTGCCACCTGCCTGGGGGCTCTAAGGGTGACTTACCGCCATCCAGTAGTGCCAGGAAGGCCAACACAAGGAAGGGAGAAGACTTCCCAACAAACTCATACATCACACTTCCAAAGGGAGCTCCCACTGCAAAGGCAAAGCAGGCACAGATTCCAGAGATGAGGGCGAATCCCGGCCCGGGAAACTCGTGCACATTTACTCTGTGGGCATTTACGGAAGGCCTGCTAGGGCTAAGCTCCACCAGAGGTTTGGGGGACTCAGAGATGGAGAAGACATGATCGCTACCCTGAGGAGCTCACTATTTACTGGAGGAAATGTATGTGTTGGGGGACTGAACAATTAGAACATGGAGAAAAATTCGACAGCAAAAGGTTGCATGCGCACAGGGTGATGTAACCACAGTAGAGTGCTTCAGAAAGTCCAGGTAACCGCAAGAGCTTTGCCAAATGCACAGTGCCAGGTGGGGCAGAAGCTTGTATGAAGAGGTGTCAGTAAAGAGAGTGCAGATGGAGAAGAAAGAGAAGAAAGTGGGTGTTACTAGAGTTATGAGTATTTGGGAGGACAGGCGTGCAGATGGGGGAGCTTGAGGCTGTGGAACCGAGGGTCCTGTGTATCTTGATGAGGTGTCTCCTTGACCTTGTGGTCTAGGGAGAGACATCAGGGGAGAAACACCACCAGCTCTGCGCTCAGGAAGATTCTTCTGGTGGCACCGTGGAGGATGGAGGGGATGTGAGAGAGCTCAGGCAGGAGGCGGGTGCCATATTCCAACCAACAAGCGATGAGTGGATATAATGGGGCTTATTCATTTGGGACTGACTGATGATGAGAGAGTCCAGGACGCACCCGAGTGTTAGACTGCGTATTTGGGTTAATGGATACTAACAAATGACAGAGTTTTTGATTCCTCTCCTCCCTGTGGTAGTAGAAGATGGGGCATAGGCCAGGGAAAAGATATGGGTGTTTTCTTTTCAAGGAGCTTATAAACTCCTAGAAGGCAGGAACGATATCTCACCTAAATCCCTTCTGCAATAAGTGCTCAGCAAAAGCATGTGGCTTGTCAATTAAGTCATACGAGGGATGAACCCCAGAGAAAGTATAACCTTACAGTTTGGAGTTTGGGACTCAGAGCCCAGAAAAATCAGTCTGTATCCTGGCTGTGACAGTTCCTGGCTGGGTGACCTTGGATGGCTGTTTAACCTTTCTTATCCTCATCTCTACAATGGGGGCATTATTTCTCCTTCACAGGGTGGTGGTGAGGAATAAAGGAGATTGTGTCTGTAATGAATTTAGCAGAGAATCTGGCAAAGGGCACACTCCGTCCATGCCTGGAAGCAGAGGTGAGCCAGGCAGTGGCTGCTAATGTGGGGAGGTTCACTTCGGCCAACAGGCTGGGTTTCCGGAACTTTCCCAGGCCCTTATGGGCTGTTCAGCATCTTAGGGAGAAAGAAATTTTATCTTTCCTCAGTAATATTTCTGAAGGAGTCAAAATATGATTGGCCAGGGAGGGAAGGAAAACACTCATCCTCCATGACCTTGGGAGCACCCGCCTCCTGCAGCCATCTTCGGAGGGTCTGCAGTGCCCCCAGCCCCCACTCCTAGAGCCTCTGGGTGCCACTTACCCAACAGTCCCAAGGCAAGGCCCCCCAGGGCAGTTCCCATGGCTCGCCCCCGCTCACTGTCGTCAGTGTAGAGACTTGCCAGCATCCCGAGACCTGCATGGGGAGAAATAGACGGAGCCAGAACGTGGGAGCTTTGCCTGCCCCAGTGGATTCCTTGGTCCCTGCCCTACTATATCTTCAGAGATAATCCTCGCTAGAGTTTCAGTCTGAGAAGTGTTTTAAAACATAATCCACAGTCTTCCACAAATACTGTCCCTGCAGGCCCCCGAATCCCCAGAGTGCTCACCCTTTCTGTTTAGAATATTTCTGGAAGTTCAAAGGCCTCTGGGGAGGTAACATAATACCACCGCCCAGTTACACCACATTTCACTGCATTTTGTCATGTAGAATGAGAGGACGGTGGAGCAGATCAGGAAAAGGAAAACCCAGCAACACAGAGACTGTTCTATTCAACAGGGGTGCCCGAGGAAGAGCTGGGCAGGGTGTGGGCTGGCTCTGTATGGCAGCTGCACGCCCAGGTCCATTTGTCTGGTGTAAATTGGCATAGAATATTAACTTCATGGGATTCCAGTAAATACTGTATTTGGCAATATCTGCAGACCGTAGGGGTATTAACAGCAGTAGTGTTAACATTACTGTTCCTAAGAAACATTAAGAGGGGACAGAGAACGGACCATTAAGTAGCACTAAATATTATAAAAGCCTGGTCTACGTCACGGTGTTACCATGGGCTTGTTCCAACCTGAGCTAGCTGCATCTGAATATTATCAGAGGAAGTTATGATGTCAGACTTCGGGATTTATGGGCCCTTTACCTTGTTTCTGAATCAGAATTTCTACCCACCAGGATGCTATTTTCCTTAATTTCTTCACATAAATCTTATAGGGTTTGAGTGGGTAAGAGATGTTTGTGTTTGTGCATGTGTGTGTATGTGTGTGTGATGAAGGTGTCAGTTGTTACCTGCGACAGATGAAAATGAAGATCCAATGCCTTGAAGGGTTCGGGCCACGAACAGCAGGGAGTACGTGCCAGAGAAAGCAAACACTGGGCAAAGAGAATAGCAAGAAAGCTCCAGTTGGCAAACTGCCTCAGCTTCCCCAGCCAAAAGAAGACATGCCCATGACATTGCAGATACAAGTCATTACGCACATGTTTTAATAAGGCAGGATGACTGTCCCCTGTTTTTGGAATTGTCTTTCTAATCTTCCATCCCTCAATCAGAACTCCTTTTTAATTGGCAAGAAGACTGAGAAACCACAGAAGCGTACGCCAAGTCACCACACAGTGGATGGGAGGCTAGATCTCTACACTTCTTGCGGAGAACCCAACATCCCGTCCACTGGAATCAGGAATGTCCATGAAGCCCTGTGCCACAGGCTGGGAACTAGTTCTTAGACCCCACTCCTAGGTCCTCCATATGCAACACCCAGATTTGGTCTTTGCCACTGCTGGGCACCACTGGGTCTTCTTGGGTATAGTGGCAATGTCATGTGCTTCAAGGACTACTGGCATTGGGTAGAAAATGGTATCTCATGATCCAGTCAGATCCTGCCCCTTACCTTACATTGGAAGATCTTTTAACTGAATCAAATGAGTATTTATTAAGTAATACTAACCACACAGCTCTGCTAGACTCTATAGCAGATGTGAAATCAAGAGAATATTCAGTTCATGCCCTTGAAGAGGTTCAGTCTATTGGAGACTAACCTACGTGAAACTGAGAATCAAATAGGAATATGTTATCCAAAACTAAATTACAAGGTGCTGGCGGTCAGGGTAGTAAGCCCAGACATGTCTCACCTCCAATTCCAGAACAGTGTCTACTAAAGCAAGAAGAATCTCCCCAAAGTGTCTGAATCAGAAGAATTTTAATCCCTTTGCCCACTCATTACAGATGTCTTTTGGTTGTGTTTATAATCTTCTCCCATTACTTCGCGACATGATCACACTGAACTACTCCTGTCTCCCAAACATACACCTCCTTGGTCTCTCCTTTCCTGGCTTTCTGATTTCCAGTCTATTTAGTCTGCTATTCTTATATCCTTTGATCAACTTGGATTGCCCAGAAATTTCATGGTTTTAAAACTGAATGTCAAAAAATCCCACAAAAACTGAAAGTCTTATATCCTGGGAAGGCCCTTGCTATAATTTGGATATGGGTTGTTTAATCTCGCCAAATCTCATGTTGAAATTTGATTCCCGATGTTGGAGGTGGGGTCTAATGAGAGGTGTTTGGGTCATGGGGGCAGATCCCTCATGAATAGGTTAATGTTCTGGGGGCAGTGAAGGTGAGGGGTGGCGAGTGAGTTCTCACTCTATAGTTCCTGCAAGAGCTGGTTGTTAAACAGAGCCTGGCACCTCCGCCCTCTCTCTCTTCCTTCCTCTCTCCCGAGGCAATTTTGCACATCTGGCTCCCCTCTGCCTTCTGCTGTGAGTGGAAACAGCCTGGAGCCCTCACCATACACCAAGCAGATACTGGCACCATGCCTCTTGTACAGCCTGCAGAACCATGAGCCAAATAAACTTCTTTTCTCTATAAATTACCCAGCCTCAGGGATTCCTTGATAGCAACACTAAATGGACTAAGATACCCCTAAATCCCAGGCAAACCAGGATAGCTGGTCACCCTAGTTAGGAAGACCAAGGCAATTTGCTTGTCACTTTGCACCCTTTACATTTGACCCTAATTACATTAAGTACGGTTCCTAGTTGGGAAGTTTAGGGTAGTAATGAGTGTCAACCACCTCTTTTAAGTATTTTAAAAACACTGAATGATGCTACACGTTTACCCTAAACACCAAATGTAGTTTCTTTTGGCTACAATTAGGCCAACTCAGTATAGCAACACTGGTTATCTCATGGAAAAAATAATTATTTAATACATACAGTTAGGTAGATAAGAAAAGCTTTTAAGCCAGGTGCAGTGGATCACACTTGTAATCCTAGTGTTTTGGGAGGCCAAGGTGGGAGAATTGCTTGAGGCCAGGAGTTTGAGACCCGCCTGAGCAACACAGCAAGACCCCATCTCTACAAAAAATGGAAAATTTAGCCAGGTGTGATGGCATGAGCCTATAGTCAGAGCTACTAGGGAGGCTGAGGCAGGAGGATATCTTGAGCCTAGGAGTCTGAGATTGCAGTGAGCTTGAGCTATGATGATGCCACCACATTCTAGCCCAGGCAACAGAGTGAGAGCCTGTCTCAAAAATATGAAAAAAAAAAAAAAAAAGGAGGAAAGAAAGAAAAGAAAGGAAAAGCTTTTACAAACATGAGTTCTTGGCAGAGAATTAGGCAAGGACCTTATGCTAAAGAGTTCAGGATCCACTAGCATACTGCATTATCTTATTTTGCAAGGCGTCTGTGTCCCTAGGCAACCCCTATATACTCCTGGACCATCTGGAACCATGTCTTTTCATTCTTTACATGACTGTCACCATCAAGGCATAATACATGTGCTCCATAAAGTTTTATGGAAAAAAATGTTAAATCTCATTTGATGAAATAGGGCATCTTATTATTTTTTAATTTGCTCTCTAGCATAGGCTGAGCTTCTAGAATTTCAGTGAACATTGCCAACTTGAATTTCCTCATTTTCTTTGATTCAGCTAGACTTTTACTAGTGAGATGCAGTTCTCAAGACAGCAGTTCACATCTCAAGCTCTTGCACTTGGCAGCCTTCCAGCCCTGAATGCAACAAATTCTTGTTAAGCACTGGGTTGGTAGGGGTCAAGTCCTACGCTGGAAAGGAAGAGAAGCTGAGGAAGAGGACTAGAGAAAGCAGATAACCAACAGAAAGGCAATAAGAAAAACACGAGGGAGAAGGAGGTGTGTTGTCGGAGAGCAGAGAGTCAGCAGAACCATCCGAGCCAAGGTGGGTCCCCAGGCTGCTTTCCCCTGCATGAACCCCCAAACACAAACCCCCATTCATTCCTTCTTATTTCACTTCTCGGGGGGTATTTCCAGACTTATTTTTCTCACTGACTGTTTTTATTCCATCTCCATTTTGTTAGGAACATTTAGCAGATACTGGGTGGACTGTTTGTCTTTCTCCTTCTTGCTTCTTTAGCAAATTTACTTTCCTAAGCCCTAACCTTTAATGTCTTTAACTGGAAAGCAATAGACTTCTTGGAATTTTCCAGATGCTGTTGTCCAATTTCCTTTTTTTTTTTTTTTCTTTTGGTTACTTGCCCTTTACCATGGCATATCAAAATAATATGATCTCTTCCTGAAGCTGGGAAGTTGTATTAAACTCGCTCAAGGGATTATGGACAGATACACACAGAGACACTATAGCATACACATTTGAACAGCCTTCATAATTTCCCAGCTCAAGTAAATAAAGTATCTGTTCTTCTATAGCAGAATAGATGAATTCCAACTAGACTGAGTTGCCACTACTGTTCTAGTTCCCACACCAAAAACTACAAAGCATTTGAATCAACTTCCCAGTCCACTCACTCAGATGCCTAATCACTCTCTGGTCTACCCTGCTCTCCACACTAAATTCACATGATAAGATCAAAGACAATCAGTGGAGGGAAGAAAAGAGGCAGCAAGTTACTTACTAACTGTGGAGAGAAACATGATAACAAAGCCAGCAAACATGGGAATGTGATATCCAATCCTACAAGGGAATTAAAAAAAAAAGATACAATTCCAATAGGCATTCATATACTTCAACTATGTTTTTTAATGTAAGCGGGAGCAGAAATGCAGTTATTTGAGCACATGGTAAAACATGTCTCTGAATGCAGGTGTGGAGATGGAACATGACACGTGAATGAGTACAAGCAAATAAACAAACATGCAAAGTTACCATAGCCCAGGGCTGAGATTCTCATTTCCAGAAAGGGTAGCCTAGGTAGAGTGTATATCCCTTTGAAACATCAGGATTATCCTAAATGCAGTGATTGGGAAGACAGTGCTCTAGGATTACAATAGGACTGTCTCTTTCCAACCCTCGTCTGTTCAAGCCGTGTTCCAGAGCACAGATATAACATCAACAGTACACTGCAATTCACTGGCTCTCTTCTCGGTACTCAGTATTCAACATATCACTAAGAAAATCTAAAGCCCATGCATTGCATCGATAATATGTTATTGTTTGGGGTAACCAGCCTTCCAAATAGCTGACTGCCCTGGGGACCAGACAAGTGAGTAGTCCTCCTTTTTCCCTTCTAAACTACTTTTATGTACCTCAGTTCATTGTCCTGTTCCTGAGTCCCTGAGCACCCTGTGGGGCACTGCACCCACTGAGATACCTGTTGGTGAGAGATCCCACGCATGGGTTGACCAGAAGTTGCATCATAGCCTTTGAAGCAAACAGAACCCCGACACGAGTGTTCTCTTCCTCCAGGAACTCTGTGCCTTGCAAGCAGTTGTTTTTATGTGCTGAGATGGCTTCAGTAACTGGAGGGGGACTCATGTCCGAAGTGCCATTTGTCCATGCTATGCCACTGGGTGCACTTTCTTCAACAGCCAGGGTGGTGTTGTCAAAGAAGGAGAAGACGGTGGAAAAAGCAGAAGAGGCGAGGGTAGGCGGGGAACTTACGGCATGGCCGAGGTGCAGAGAGTAGTTGACTTCTTTGAACTCCGTGACATACAGGAAAGTGGGCACAACAGGCACTGAAATTCAAGGACACGTCGGGGTGGGCTAAGGACGGATTGCCCTTTTACCACTACTAGGTTCTGGGGCACTACGATGAGGTTTGGGTTTATGCTCAAGGAAGGTGTTTACATGACATGATTTAAAGTCTACTGATAGACCCTGCTTTCCAAATTATCCTATTAGCTAAAGTACCAAATGCGGCCATTGTTATACAGTTAGTCCTTGTTATTCGTGGATTCGGTACTGGCTAATTTGTCTACTCACTAAAATTTCTGTGTAATACCCAAATCAACACTCGCTGAGCTATCACGATTCTTTGCAGACATGTGAGCGTGTTCCAGCCGAGGTGGAACCAGGTGGGGTCTGCCTTCTTGTTCCCGCTCTCACACAGATGTAACCAGAGGATGGGGGCGGGAGGGGACCAGGGAATGTGGTGCTGGCAGCCCCAGCTCTGGGCCCTGTTAGATGTTGGACACAGATGGTCTTGAATCCTATCATGGGCAAGTCACTGAACGCTTCGCAAATATTTTACCCAACAGGGGCAACCTACTAGTACCCATTTATACCCTGGTACAACTTAATGCAATGATTATGAGTACCAACTGGAAAAAGCAGGACTCTAAGGGAATGAACCGCAAGGAAGGCAGGTCTTGACTAGGACTTGGCTATCCAAATAAACTACGCTATTTTTATAGAGCAGAGGCTGGAAAGGCCACACAGTGAGATGCTGCTCACTGCCCAGGGGCACGGGGAGTAAGTCATTAGCACCTTGGGAAGACAGCTTGGGGAGGAAGGAGCACACAGCGGGGACTGGCTCCAGGTCACCCTCTTTTCTGGTCTGATGCTCTCTGAACCTCCCCTTCTTTGAACCTTTGGAGTCTTTCTACAACATTTGGCAAGCTTCAGACTCCATTTCCTGCAGTTTCCTCTAATCCCCAGCAACCTCCGTGTGGTTTTGAGCATAAAAAGAAACATTCTCAAGTCCATTCACTGCTGAAACAGAGCAGGGTGGGTGCTGCCTGCTGGGGCCCACGTTCAAGTTAACCCACAGCACAAAGACACCCAAACGTACCCACTACAGTAAGCAGCATGTTGTCCAAGAGCAGAGCAACAAAGACCACCACCAGCACCAGCTGCCGCGACGATCTCCCCTCCTTCAGCCACCTCTGAGGAGTGTCTAGAACAGTTCTGAGCATGGCGAGGGTGGGCAGGGGCGCTCGTCTCCTCCGGTTTCTTGGGGAGGGTCCTGTTACAGCTACAGGTCTTCTGCAGCCTTTATAGAAGAGGGGAGGAAGTCTGTGCAGACGAGCAAAAGTCACTATGAAAATGAAAAGTGCAAGAGGTTGCAAGTAGCAGGATGGTATTTGGAAACGTTTCCATATCTGTATCACTGTTCACTTCTTATACATCTCTATAACTCTCCCTGGTTTCCAAAATGCCTTCCATGTAAGTGTTGCTTATTGGCTATTTACATCTGGAATTCTACCTAAAACATTAAACAGAACACAGATCACCTATGCCTGTGTTTTTCCAATAAGAGACATTTGCCTACAACCTTGATGGTTTATGTCATAGCTGATGACTACCTATACTATTATTTACTTCATCTTTTCCTTTAAGGTTAAAAAGTAACTTTATGGGCCATGCAAAAAGAAAAAAAAATTATGTTCTTTGTCTATATACCACCCCAAATTATCATCTATGTTCTGTGTGCCACCAAAAAATATTTCAGGTGGCACAAGCGTCACTTGCGCTGCCCACGGAGACACATTGGCCTAGACCAACACTTTCATCTCACAGATGAGAAATCTGAGACTCAGGAGGTTAAGAGATTAGTTTGGGGTCAGACAATTAGTGCCAGACTGGGATGAAATCCCAAGTTTTTTAACTTGCAGGTTTATTCTCCACCAATTTCCCTTGCTCTGCAATACCGGAAGCACTTTTATTGTTTAAGCTATAAAACCCTGCTCAGAAAGGTGTGTTGCTCTGTGGAAATAAAATACTAACTTTCATGATCAGTTTCCTATTTAGGATTTCATATCATCAGTCAGCGTTAAGTCACAGTACTTTGTCAAACTTCAGGTAATAACAGTTTCTGGGAAGAATTTCATTTTCTTTTATGTAGCTTCTGTTGCATTATCAGCAATACCAGTCATTTAAATTTTAAAATAGATTACTGCCACGAAATGGCCCTTTGATTAGGTAACTCTACTTCAAGGAACCTATCCTAAGAAAATGATCAGAGGTACAGCCAAAAATTTATGTTCAAAATTATTAATTGCCCGATTATTCTTATTAGTGAAAAAAATGGAACATTTTAATGGTGGAATATTAAAGCAGCTCTTAAAATCATGCTTTCAAATAACTTTATTGACTTAGAAAATACTATTAATATAATGTTAAGTAAAAAAGGTATTAAGCTGTATCTACAGCTTGATCTTAATTATGTAAAAATAAATACACGTGCACATTTTTGAGAGACTAGTAAGATACCCAGATGCCAGCCATTTATAACTAATTACTTAAATTATCTTCTTTTTCCTTTTTTATAATTTCCAAACATTCTATAATGAGCTACTTTCATAATTGGAGAAGTAAATAATTTTAAAAGATTATCACTGGGGTTCAATAGTAATCCTCGAATATTGGAAGCATCCCAAGCATTGAGCTACTGTGTTCTAAGCCCAGAGCTGGAAAAAGAATATCCTCCGTGCTATAGGTCCAAGTGACCAAGGTCCCAAGTGAACCAAACTCCCAGATAAGTTTTTTTTTTTTTTTTTTTTTTGAGACAGAGTCTCGCTTTGTTGCCCGGGCTAGAGTGAGTGCCGTGGCGTCAGCCTAGCTCACAGCAACCTCATACTCCTGGGCTCAAGCAATCCTTCTGCCTCAGCCTCCCGAGTAGCTAGGACTACGGGCATGTGCCACCATGCCTGGCTAATTTTTTTATATATATATATTTTTAGTTGTCTAGCTAATTTCTTTCTATTTTTTTAGTAGAGACGGGGTCTCGCTCTTGCTCAGGCTGGTCTCGAACTGAGACCAGCTGGTCCTGAGCTCAAGCAATCCACCCGCCTCGGCCTCCCAGAGTGCTAGGATTACAGGCGTGAGCCACGGCGCCCGGCCTCCTAGGTAAGTTTTAACCAGAAAATGCATGCAATTACTTATGACCCTTCATTTCTCTGTATCAATAAGGTATTTCTAAATACAAATTTATTTAGAATACATAAGGATGAAAATAAGAGACTAAAAGAAAAACAATGGAAAACAAAAAGATA
This sequence comes from Indri indri, assembly GCA_004363605.1. Lineage (NCBI taxonomy): Eukaryota > Metazoa > Chordata > Mammalia > Primates > Indriidae > Indri > Indri indri. Next base: position 21,771 of record RJWJ010015681.1, read on the forward strand.
TAAAATGGAATGAAGTAAACAAAGTCCTACAAAGAAAGACAAAAACAAAACAAAACAAAACAACCATGCACCAAAACCTCAAAACAAATCCAAACAAAACCAGGAATTTTTCAGCAAATCAATAGTAAACTTTATAGTCAAAATCCTCTGACAAGAGACACAAATTACAAGGAAGGATTAAGTCTGTCCAGAGGGAGGAAAAAACCTTACCTTAGAGCCCATCTTGATCTGAGCACTCAGTGAGGTGCTGGTAGCTGTTAGCAAGGCAGCAGGAACTGCTCTCTGAAAGTGAATGTTGCTGATGGATTTATTGCAACCTGTTATCTGAGGATGCTGTGTGTGCGCGTGCGTGTGTGTGCCTTTTGTTCACAAAGATTTAATTGGAACCTCCAATAGGTTTCATTCAGACCCTTTGCTCCCTGCATCAAAGGCAGGAAGGAAGGCTGGCAAGGGTAAAGAGAGGTGAGATGTTATCCTAAGCCAAGAGGCACCGAGCTGTGCTGTTTTTCATCTGTGCTTATCAATCATCAAACTCTTTAACTCTTGCCTGGTTCTGAATATAAACTGGAAGACAAGACAGAACCAGAGTACAGTTTCTGTCCCCTGCCGCTTAGTCAACGAGGCTGCTTGTACCCCAATTGCTTCCTGGAGACAAACAAATCTTAGAACACTCACAGGGGGAAAACAATCTATGCAAGTTGTTCTCAAGCCATAAAAATACAATATCTGTGGCCTCTATAAAGGCCAATTGTGCACTGTCTTTGCATCCCAATACCAGCCTGGTGCCTGGTACATAGTAGCCTCTAGGGAATATTCCTTGTATGAATGATGACTGGATGGATGGCTGCAGGAGAGAGCAGAGCTCATCGGAGAATCTTGGGAGGCTCTGTAGATTGTATTATTCTGACGTTAAGAGTCATTGGTGGCCATCAAATTGGTACTAACTGATCAGCACTTAGGGGCTCACATGGAAGTAACATTCATGGGGTGTCAGGCAGTTGGGAGGGGGTGGAGGGGATGGGTAAATTCATAACGAATGGGTGCGGAGCACACTATCTGGGGATCGGCTTGCTTGTAGCTCTGGCATGGGCACTGCGAAGGCAATATATGTAACCAAAATGTTTGTACCCCATAATATTCTGAAATTATATAACACATTAATTATATGTAATTTGTATTCTATATATATGTACACACATATCCATAGATATTATCATCGGAAGTGAAAAGTGGAATATAAAATTTTATGTACATTCATAACAGCATTATGCACAATAATCAACAGGTAAAAGCAACCCAGATGTCCATCAATGGAGGAACAGATAAATAAAATGCGGTACGCAATGTAATATTAGCCTTAAAAAATGAAATTCTGATACATGCTACAACACAAATGCATCCTGAGGACATATTAAGTGAAATAAGCCAGTCATCAAAGGGAAAATACCATATGATTCACTTATAAGAGGTGCCTACAGTAGGCAAATTCATAGAAACAGAAAGGAGGAGGATGGTTTCTGGGACCTGAGGGAAGGGGGAAATGGGGAGTGGTTGTTTCGTGAGTATAAAGTTTCAGTTTTACAAGATGCAAAACTTCTGGAGATCGGTTGGTTGCACAACAATGCGGATATACTTAACACTACTGAACTATACATTTAAAAATGATTAAAATGTTAAATTTTATGTTATGGGTGTTTTGCCACAGTTAAAAATTTAAAAAGAATATTTATGTACATCGTGATTATATATCTGTAAGTGTTATCTTAAATGGCAAAATTGTGGAAGATTTTTAATTTATTATCCAAATAATGGTGAAAAAAATTTAAAAGTCACCAGTAAAAGGTAACAGCTCAGTCTGCATGTAGTTATACTGGTGGGCTCTGAGTCCTTGCCAAGGACTAATGATCTCTAGCCAGAGCAGCTTGGTGAGAGCTCTCTGGGACTGAAATTTGAGGCTCTTTGACAGTGGTTCTGTTATCTTTCCAGCTAAAGTGGCTGGTGCAAAGTCCCCACAGACAGACAGCTTTTTCTCCAGGCCAAATAATATACAAATAACCCAATTACGCTTACCTTTGGCTGTGGCTGACATGGCCTGCCACAGTAGATGGTCCTGTGACTCAGTCTGGAGGGTGCTTTTGTGTCTCATTGCTTCCTGTTTCCTCTGCTGTTCAAATATTTAACAATCCTTTCCGACCTCTTAGATTGACCGTATGTCATGTTCCTGCCTCAGACTAGAGACTGACTTTGGTTCAGAAGTCACAGGTTTCTGGAAAGAAGGCCCAGGAGGGGTGGGGGATGTTGCTTTATGGCCATGATCTACATCACAGCATTGTGGACCCTGTAGGGAGGAGTGGATGTGTGTCCCAAAACGTTGGAATTGCTATGCCCGGGAAGCAAGGGAAGTGCTGGCTTCAGATCCAAGGGAACAAGATGCCTTTTAAGCTGGGACCTTCACTGAAGGGCTCCGTTGTAGGGACACTGGCAGCAAACTCAGCAATAACCAAGCAGACTGGGGGTAGGGAAATTCAGCACCACCCCCCGTCCACACCCCTTGTCCCCTAGTCCTCTTGAGGAGACAGCCCTGCCTATGGAGACAGCAGACTCAGAGGTTTAAAGCCAAAGAAGATGCAGAATCTGTCTCTGGGAGGCCAGCTCCCTTAGAGCCAGGTCCCTCCGAACCCAGTCTAACTCTCCTCTGGCCAGGGATACCAGAAGCCTCCACTGTCTTGCTCCAACATATACCTTGGCAGTGGGTGGCGCTGCCAGGACTTGCCCTTGGGGGCTCTCCTGGCCTCTCACCTGCCACCCCAGCCATTTCATTAGTTTCTTCAGTACAGACCTAAGCCTCGTGTCCGCAATCCTGCTGATGTTGTACGTTCTCCTCACTCTCAGCCTCCCTTCATCTCTTCTGCCCTGGTGAAGTCCTTCCCTTCCTTCTAGTTTTTTCCTGCCTCTCAGTATAATCGGCCTCTCCATATCCATGGGTTCCCCATCTGTGGATTCAATCAACCTTGGACAGAAAATATTTGGGAAAAAAACTAATAAAAAACAACAACAATAAAAATAAAGAAAACAAAAAACCAATGAAGTGTAACAATTACTTACATAGTGTTTACATTGTATTACATATCATAAGCAATTTAGAGATGACTTAGACTATACGGAGGATGTGTGTAGGTTATATGCAAATACTATGCCATTTTATGTCAGGGACTTGAGTGAGCATCATGGATTTTGATTTCTGCAGGAGGTCCTGGAACCAATCCCCCAGGGATACTAACGGATGACTGCATGCTATTTCTTTCTTTTTCCTTTTCTTTTTTTGAGATAGGGTCTCTCTCTGTTGGCCTGAGTAGAGTCCAGCGGCATCATCATAGCTCACTTTAACCTCAGACTCCTAGGCTCAAACCATCCTCCTGCCTCAGCCTCCTGAATAGCTGGGACTACAGGCATGCACCACATCATCCAGCTAATTTTTTTATTTTTTGTAGAGATAAGGGTCTCACTCTTATCTCTACTCTTATCACTCAGGCTGATCTCGAACTCCTGGCCTCAAGTGATCCTCCCGCCTTGGCCTCCCAGAGTACTAGGATTACTGGCATGAGCCACCATGCCCGGCCTTACACCATTTCAAAAATCCTCCCTAACTATCACGTTTCAGCCTGGCCACCTTCCCCTGATTCTTGCTGGATCCTCTCTGCCTACTTTGACTCAAGCCTGCTCTGCTTGGGAAATGCAGCCACGGCTACATCAACCCGGTCACAGCTTCTACCTCCTTCCGTTCAGCGCTCACCTTGGAGCTACGCGGGAGTTGCTTGGGAGCCAGATCAGCCAAATCCAGAAGCAGGGATATAATGCCCTATGACACTTGTGACGCTTTTTCCTTGAATTACAGTTATCTGTTTCTAGACTGCAAACTACTTAAGGGGTGGGGGCTTTATCTTGCTCATCTTTGTGTTCCACATAGCACCTGGCATCTGGCCCAGGAGAGGTGCTCAATAACTATTTGTTGTCCTTGTTGATGAGGAGGAAGAGGAGTCAGGAGTCCTTCTTGCAGGAGAATCTCGGAAGACTGGCTTAGTTGCTGGAAGCCCTGAAGGAGATCTGCACGTTCCCAGAGCATTAGTGCTTAAGAATGGGAATGAGGAAATTCCATCCTCCATTTGGAATTCAGCTCCCAAACCCACCCATCCTTGGTGGTGTGAGCAGAATTCCACAAGCAGACCTGAGGGTTTTGGGTCCCTTGGGATCTTAGCCTTAGCAGTGGCTCCTTGTTAACTTTAATTTATTTACAAGACATGAAAAAAAATATACTAACCCCCAGATCATTGTGCTGGACCAGAGACTTCAATGGGGCAGGAAGGGCCAGTGGTAATGTCCTTCAGGGACAAAGGCCATGTTTTCTATAAATATCTTCCTGTAAACACCAGGAAACAGGAAAGAAGCACCTGAATCCTCAGAGTTTGGCTCAGGTCTGTCATTCGCTCGCTGTGAGACTTTAAACAAATAGATTTCTCCATGCTTCAGTTTGCTAACTTAAAGAGCTCTTGCGAACATTCAAGAAATATGCTGGGGCAGTGGCTCACACCTGTAATCCTAGCACTCTGGGAGGCAGAGGCAGGAATTAATCCCTTGAGTGCAGGAGTTCAAGACCAGGCTAAGCAAGAGTGAGACCCCGTCTCTACCAAAAAGAAAGGAAAAAAAAAAAAAGAAACTCAGCTGGTGTTCAGGGGCACCCCTGTAGTTCCAGCTACCCAGGAGGCTGAGGCAGAAGGATTGCTTAGAGCACAGGAGTTTGAGGTTGTGGTGAGCTACAATGATGCCACTGCACTCCACCCAGGCCGACAGAGTGAGACTCTGTCTCAACAAAAACAAACAAGGCAACTGAATGCCCCTCCTCACAGCCCCCCACCCCTTCTTTAAAAAAATAAAATAAAATAAATTAACAACAAGCACTTAGAAGAGGATCTGACACACAGTAAGCACATAATATTGTATCCTATGCACTTACTTATCAGAAAAACAGCAAAACGTGAACTCTGCTCTCACTGAACCCCTCTATTTGTTGGGGTATCTCCAAACATTAAGTTCCCTAAAATAAATTCCTCTTCGAATTCAGGCATTGACCATGAACTGCTTCAGAGTTCTTACTTCACACTAACAGTGAGAATTTATACGCCTTGCTCAAGACTGACTTACACCCTATGCTGTTCCTCTAATCCAAATCCTTTCCAGATTCTGTCTATTGGAAAGGTTCTCTCCTCCCCCACCCCGTGGAGAACCTCTTGACCTATGCCAACACTGGCTGACTTTTCTCTTACCAGCTAGACGGTCTAGCCTCCCATGCCATACTATTTTGAATGTTCTCTCTATTGAATCATGTATGTTACTCGTCTCCACAATTTAGCCTTTAGCTCCTTAGAAATAACGTATTGCACAGTAATGTCGTCTTTGCTTGAAAGACATGACACAGGTCCAGAGACACAGAGCTAGTTAGGAGCAAACCTGAGGCCACGCCCCCAACTCTCAGTTCAAGGTTCTCCCCACCAAGAGCAGGAACACATCCTGCAGTTCTTCCAAGACTCTCTGGTGCCTGGCATTATGCTGAGTTCATTAGTGGGGCTCACTCAACAGGTACTGTGGATAGAAAATGTCATTCCAGTGCCTTCACTTCTCCGATGATCCTACGTAAGCCAAGAATGAAAGCCTTTTCTGGCAATGGTCAGATTCAGACTTCGAGACACTGCTGCCACATTGCCATGACAACTGGTGGAAAAATGGTGATGATTCAAATTACACTATGTCCGTAGAACGTTTCCTGAGAATCCCAGATGTTCTCAGTCCGGTGTGTCCCCAGGTCATCTTTGACATAGAGAAGGATCTTCAGGCAGATGCCATGTAGATGCCTTAGATTCTCATTTCAGAGGATCAAATGTTCCTGTCTTAGAATTTGGGATTCCAAAGTTCCCTTAGATGGGGGTAGAATAGACCATCTATAATTACCCTGCATCAGAGGGAATCTCCCAGATGTATCCAAATTTGTACATAGGCAACAGAGCCAGAACTAGGTAGCTACGGAGGCGACCCAATAAAAAGGCATGGTCCACGTTGTCTAGGAAGCTTACATCGCCGATATCTCATTTCTGGAGCTTAGGAAAATCACTTTACTTCCCTGCGGTTCAGTTTCCGCATCTGTAAATTAGAAAGTTAAGTCTAATTGATTCCTAAGGTTCATCTTAGATATAACAATCATTAACTGCTCTTAAAGGTAAAACAATGTGTTCTTATGTAATGTAGACTCTATGTCATCTGTCACTACCCACTTCGACCTGATTTCTTCCAGGTCTCTGTAACATTGAACTTTTCATTTACCTGATTGCATGCTTATTTCACCACTAACCATAGAACCTGCTGCCTGTTAAAATGAAAATCATACCATTTTAGGAGGCCAATGCCTTATCCATGAGGCTACTGCAGCTTCTGAAAATCATACCATTTTAACCAGAAGCATCTTGAGAGTCCTAATTTTACTTTTGATCAAAAAGCATAATGAAAAAAAAAAAGCATAATGGATGCTCATGAAAAAAACCCGACAAATTAAAAAAGAAAACAAAACATAACATAACTCAGAGATAGTCACTGTTAACAACAGTATCTATTCCTTTTCAATATTTTCTAATACACACAGATAAAAAGGTTATACTGTATATGTCATTTCATATAGAGGGTTCTACTCAATATTCTATTATGAAAATTTTCACATGCTTAAACTGTTTTTCTGTTTGTCTTAGTGTTAGAATAATTTCCCATCAAATAAAGATACTAGCATTGTTGGAACATTCCAGTTGTGAAAGGGCAGTCTTGAGCTGGCAACAAAAGAAAGTCTTTAACAAAAGGCACCCGGAGTTTCAAGAACAGGTTTCCCCACTTGAGACCACCAGGCAGCAGGACAGCAGTACCTGGTAAGGGACCTTTCAGCCATCAGCCTTTCCTTCATTTTTATATGTTTAAACATTTGCAGCACTCTGAGTAGCCATGGTTCTGATCATAGGAGGCCCTCTGCTGTTTCCTCTGTTTTCCACAACACATCCATGACTCTAGTGACAATGGAAATAATTAAGGAATATGGAAGAGAACCACAGATCTCATTTTCAGGTCAAAGTACAGTACAGCTCACTGTGCATCTGATGGTCAGAATTTAAAAGTATGCAACACAATAACAATAAATACGTATTAAATACATAATTTACAAATAAATTATATATTTAACATAAAGCTAATTTATGCTGAAAATGTACTGATGATTTTATATTGGTTTATGCCTTATTACATGGAAACGTACAAATGTACAGGACCGTTTAATCTACTGTGGGTTTGTCTTTATAATATTTTCCTGGGTCAGGATTTTCCAGCAAACGAAGAGAGACACACATTATATGGGGGAAATTAGGTCACTGGCATGAGCTTTTCTTACCCTTGCCTTCCCTATTTTTCTTCCCCAACAATCATTTGTAATAAAAGAATAAGGGTTTGCATTTCTATCTAAGATGTTGATTTCTGGAAACCTCTTTTAAATCCCAGAGAACCAGGAGTGACATGAAATACTCCCCACTCACAGATGGAGGCTGGGAGATGAGGAATTGAGGAATGGCCCAAGGTCACACTGTACTTAAGAAGACAGTCAACTCTGAAACCGGGATGGTGACTCTGAGTCGCATGCTCTGACCACATTCCCTGCTGCTGGGGAATTCCTAGGATTCTTGCATTCCTTGGGAGTAAAGTAAGGGTAGGATTTCAACAAAGAGGGGGACAATAACCAGCAAACAATCTGAATAAGGTGACTGCTCCTTAGGGGTAAAAAACCCTCCACATGGAAGAATAAGATTGGTGGACAACTGTTCATTCTTAGGAAAAAGCAACACATCTTCATTTCTCTAACAGACATGTGTGAAGTACTATGTGCAAATTACCTTGCTAGGTACTTTAGATAGAAGACACAAGAAAATTATAAGATATAGTCCCTGCCTTAAACGAAACTCATCAGCTAGTCAGGGAGACATACCATTTAGCTCTTACAAAAGAGCATGACATATAGTAATTAATACATAAATATTTTATCTATCAATAAATCAAAGTATGTAAATAATGTTAGTTAAGACATAGCTAGCCGTTGTTATTTGCTAAACACTTCACATTCTTATGTCTTTTAATGCTTATAACAATTTTATGGAGAAGGTATTAACTCTCATTTTATAAATGAGAAAAATGAGAACTAGAGACAATAAGTTTTGTTCAAGGTCATAGAACTAATGAACTCAGGGCTTAAACTATGTCTGGCTGGCTCCAGAGTCCACACCTCTTACCCATAACACTGTGCACTCCCCTGCCCCAGGGGACACTCTCTATGTGAGTGTTTGTGACTTTTGGATATTTAATGTACACTTTAGAGGGGAAAAAGATCTCCTCCCCAAATCGCAGCCTCAATTATTTATATCACTGCACAATGTCTTCTGATTTTTATCAATGTACAAAGATGTTTTACACTATTGCAACTGGTCTATATCTGCGTTCAGATCTTTTCACTCAATATTATTTTGTGTAAATAGTTCTATATTGTTAAATTCCACTAGCTATATATCCTACTTATGCCAGTATCCATTAAAGATAGAATTCTTGTCTAGTTTACTATTTTTAGGCATTTGGGTTACTACTTCATTTTCCTTATGATGAACAGTATTGCCATAACAAGCTATAAACATATTCCTCTGGTTAATAATCCCATCACTGAGATTATTGAATCAAATTATTAGATCAAACTGAGTGAACAAGTTTACGATACCTAAACCATACCCGGTTGCTTTCCAGAAGGACCGGCCGATTTACAAAGCCACCAGAAATGTGTTGATACAACTCTTAGCCCCTAATCCTGTCAACACTTATAAAAGAATTACTTGGTTAGTTTTTCTAATTTAACAGATATGGTAGAATCTCATGCTTGATTTAAATTTCTTCATTATCAGGGGAAACTCAAAAGTTTCCATATTTTCCTACCCATATTTTTCTGTGTACAAAATGTTTGTTTTATCCTTTGTCTTTCTTATATATCAAGGAAATAATTTTTTTAAAAAACCTCAAAAAAAGTGTTTAAATAATGATGCTCAAAATAATTCTGAGAAACACTCATTCAGTTTCAGTTGACTGACATATTTGGGGTACTTGTACTCTACACCTCCAGTCCCCAACCTCTGGGCCTTCCAGGGGTACTTGTCTATGGCTTGTTGGGAACTGGGCTGCACAGCAGGAGGGGAGCAGCCAGCAGCCAGCAAGGGAAGCTTCATCTCCATTTACAGTCGCTCCCCATCACTGGCATCACCGCCTGAGCCCCGCCTCCTGTCAGATCAGCAGGGGCATTAGGTTCTCACGGGAGCACGAACCCTACTGTAAAGTGCACATGCGAGGGATCTGGGCTGCGTGCTCCTTATGAGAATCTAATGCCTGATGATCTGATGCTCACTCCCCAACCCACCGGTCTGCAGAAAAATTGTCTTCCATGAAACTGGTCCTTGCTGCCAAAAAGGTTGGGGACTGCTGCTCTACGCAGATCTGTTATAAGATCCTAAGACATTACAAGTTTTTTTAAAAAATGTAGTTGTCTTAGAAGTTGGAGATGGTACATGCATATAAAAATTTGAATAAACACCTGTGATTCCATAAGTGGCAATACCACTCCCCTAATTACTCAGTGACGCTTACCTGGTTGTTTTCTTTAAGGGTTTTTGGCTCCTTTGAGAGTTTGATAAAATTCTATGGGCCATCTCCATGGCAAACGCCCACAGCCATGCATTTTTCAAAAGGTTTCACAGACTTCCACGGATCTCAAGTTAATGACCCCTGTTTTATAGCAATCTTGGATTTATTTCTATCATTTTTTTCCTTCAAACTCTTTCTCCCCACTGCACTGTACTCTATCGTCCCATTGCCAATCTCCTTGTTCTGTATCTGAGGTTACAGAAAGGAACAGCAGAGGAGAAAAATATAAACGGACACTTTTCAATGGCAGCATCACAGGGATGTGCCAGAGGGGAGCCATCACTCCGGTTTGAGTCAGAGTTCCTCACCCTGACAACTACAATAGCTTCCCAACTGGTCTCTCAAGTTCTCTCTTGCCTTCTGCACCAGTTCATTTTTTGCTCAGTAGAATAAGATGTCTAAAGCCTAATCAGATCACATCACCCCTTCTTAAAATTCTACTTTTAAACTAAGTATAAAATTCAAACCTCCGTTCACAAAGCCTCCCAGTCTTTCTCTGTGACCTGGTCCCACCCTCTCTCCTATGCCCTCTGCTTACTTAGCCTGGTCCGTTCCTGGTACATTTTCCTCCTCCAGCCTCAGGACTTTTGTACCTGTTTTTCCCTCTGCCTGTATCACGTGTCTCCTAGAGCTTCCAGGACTTGCTTTCTCTCTTCATTTAGGTCTAAGGTGACCGAGAGGCGCATTCCCTGATCATATCATCTATTAAAATCTCTCCATCTTGATCGCTCTTTTACTCCTGACCCTGTTTTATTATTTTCTTTTCACACTTGTCACCAGCAGGCACTTTATTTATATGTTTGTTTTCTGACTTTTTCCCTCATATACATGCTATGAGGACAGGGACTTTGTTTATTTACTGGTATATCTCCAGGACTTAGAACAGTGCCCAGTACACATAAGAAGTTGCTCAACAAATGTTTTGTTAAATAAATGTTGGGGTTACTATTCTGCTTATGCACTACAGACCATAACTGATTCCTGTTCCCAGAGGAGAAAGTTAAAGAAAACTTTTTAAGAAGTAAAATTCTTGAACTACTCCTAAAATAATAGGATAAAAATTATAAAGATGACTACAGTCTGATACTCAGATCTGAAACTTACCTACTATTGTGAAAATTGGCATGGGAAGACTTGGTATGTAATTTTATTACAAAGGAAGTTGTCATATTTTGTATTTGAAAAAAATCAGTACAAACACATGTTAAAAGACTGAACTACACAGAAAAGTTATTAAACTAAAAGTAAAATTTTCCCTCTCATATTTTTATATATATGTAAATGTTCACAAATTAATCTACTCTACATAGTATTTTGCAATTGCTTTTTTGTTTTAAACTTAATAATGTGTCTTGGAGGGATTTTTGTTTATTTGTTTGTTTTTTAATCTCAACATTTAAGCCTCCACTGAATTCATTTTGAAAGGCTGAGGAATAGCGTTGACTGGATAGGCTATAATTTATAAATGGGCATTTAGCTTTTTTCAGGATTTTACTATTACAAAAATGTTCATTGAGTATCTGTGTGAATATACTCATGCATACATAATATACAATACAATAATATATACTGTATAATGTATAATAAATGGATTGCATATAATTGAAAATATGTCACAAATGCTGAGTGTGTATATAAATATTTTTTCTTTAAAGATAAGTTCCTAGTACAGAAATATTTGAATCAAATTACTATCAAATTACTCTTCCAAATTTCATAACAACTATGCTCTTATCAATAAAGTGTGAAAATTCCTGTTTCCTTTCATACTTGCCAACTTTAGACATTAGTTAAACTTAAAAATTATAGTCTCATGAATCAAAATGGTATCTCCCATTATTTTTACCTTTTTTCTTTAATTATAAAATATACTAAATGATACTCAATTTCACTCTTAATTAAAGAGCACTTGCTTGCTTCAGTGGTGTGGTTCAAAAGGGCTGTGGGCATTTATCCCAAAGTGCATGGAAATGAGATGCGCACAAAATAGACTTTAAATAGCTGAGTAGTGTTCTCTTCATTTGTAATATACTAACATTATAAACAGTTTGAACCCTAAAATTTCCCCCATGTAAAAAAAAGTCTGATTTTCTCCATCAAGCATCTATCTCCCATTGTATCACAATGGCCTTCTGATGGCCAAGTATAACAGATACTTGTAATGCTCTTAAACTCACCTTCTTTTCGGTTTTTGCATTATACAATAGCCCTTGAAATTTTCTCTTCTTTTTGCCTCTGGGACATGTGCTCTGGGTTCTCTTCAACTCTAATGTCATTCCAAGTTTCATGCTCGTCCTTTGTTCTTCTCCTTATCTTAGTGATCCTTCAAAAGTTAGCCTTTAGTACACTCTTTGGTCTGTCTCTTTTATTTCCATATTACCAGTATGATGGTAAGTCACAAATCTCACCTCAGTGCAGCCCAGGTATCTTCTCCTTGCACATGTACACGTAGTCCAATAGAAACCGCATTCTGGATATCCCGCAAGAAACTTAACAGATCCCAGAACGGAATAGTCTTTCGTGTCTTCCCCTAACACCAGCTAAGTTCTTCGACCCTGTCAACAGCATCTCATCAACTCAGTCGCTCAGGCCTGGAGACTGGGCTGTCCTCTTGCACGGCTCGTCATCCTATATTAGCTCCATCCTTTAAGCAGTTTTCCAATCTGTTCCCATTCGTCTTTCACACCGCTACCCACACCTAAAAGAAGCCAATATGTGTTTGTTGAATGGCTACCTGAGTGAGTGAACTGGGTAGAAAGGTAGTGAGGTGAAATAAATGATGGCATATCGTACCCTATGCTCATAATCACTGGTATAGCTTTTATATTTGGTCTTTCAGAGTGGTTTTCATAGCTTGAGTTTTTTTCATTCAGTGTCATGAAGGGCTATTGGAAAACGGACATCCGTTGACCTCTTCCTGTACGTGTTTGCGTTCCTTCTCTCTCTATCCCCTCCTCTGTGTCTCTTTTCCCTCCTTTTCTCTCTTCCCCGTTTCACTCCTGTCGCTGTCCGGGTTTCCTCTCGCCTGTCCCGGCCGCGCGCCCGCCCTCCCAGCACGCTGGTCAGCTCCTCCACCGGCGCGCGCCCGCTCCGCCCACGCGCGCCGAGTCACGAGGCTGGGGGCAGTGGGCCGCGAAGGGGGCGGAGCGAGGCCGGGGCGGAGCGAGGCCGGGACTCCGCAGCGCGCATGGGCGGGGCTGGGTGCGCGGGCCGCCCTGGTATATCTGCGCCTGCGCGGCGCTGCTGCTGGGCCAGTCGGGACGGAGGAGACAAGATGGCGCTGCGGGCGATGCGGGGGATTGTGAACGGGGCCGCGCCCGAGCTACCCGTGTCCACCAGCGGGCCGGTGGTGGGCTCTCGTGAGCAGGCGCTGGCGGTTAGTCGGAACTACCTCTCCCAGCCTCGCCTCAGTGAGTATCAGAGAGCAGGACGCGTGCCGTCTTTGCTCCTTAGCCTAGCCCTTTGCTCCCACTCACCTGCTTAGCCTGCGGGTGGGGGGTGGGATTTATTTTTCCCTCCCGCGTCTCCCCCAACCCTGACCCACATGTCTTTCTCTAGGAGATTTGCGTGCACCTTACGTTTCCGCGAGGTGGGCCGAGGGCAGGAGCACCAGTGGGAACTTTTTCCTAGGCTTGGTGGGCTCCTGGCTATTCCCTTACCCTCTCCAACTTCCCTAGGCTGGAGCGTTCTCAGGCACTTGCTTCCTGTCTCTGAGGTCCACTTCTTGTCTCTCCGATCTTACTCTTCCCCTGACTTCTTTTGGATGACTAGGGGTCGAGGCAACGCCCCTTCCCATCCATCCCATCCCGCTGGCGAGGACCTCAGGGCAGGTCTTAAGCTCCTGCCGAGGGCGGACGGTGTAGTGCCATCGCTGACGTGGTCAGGCCTTTCGTGGATGGAGGTCAGGCCGGCAGCCAGAGGGAGATGTGGCTTGTTGTTCCGTGGAGGGGCTGCTCCACAGGAGGACACCTAGATATCAGAGAACGCTAGAGCTGAAAAGTACCCTGCAGGTCATCTAGTCCAGCCCTCTCGTTTTACAGGTGAGAAGCCTAAGGTTCTGGGAGGGGTAGGACTCGCCAGGCTTCAGACTCTTAATTATTGGCAGAGCAGGAACTAAACTAAAAATCCAGGTTTTTAAATTCCCGTTGGGCCTTTTTCTCCCGTTGCCTCTTCCATTACCGAC
>RJWJ010015682.1:0-35752 GCA_004363605.1 Indri indri
GAAATGAAAGGCATGCAAATCAGAAAAAGAAGAAGTAATATTGTCGCTGTTTGTATATATGACCTTATATAGAGAAAACCCTAAAGACTCCACACACCAAAGAATCTTGTTAGACTAATAAACAAATTCAGTAAAGTTGCAGGATACAAAGTTAACATGCAAATTCAGTTGCATTTCTATATACTAACAGCAAAGTATCAGAAAATAAATCAAGAAAACTATCTCACTTATAATAACCATAAAAAGTAAAATACTTAGGAATAATTTTAAGGAATGAGGTGAAAAAGCTCTGCACTGAAAATTATAAAACCTTGATGAAAGAAATTGAAGAAGACAATAAATGGAAAGTTATCCCATGTTCATAGATTGGAAGAATTAATATTGTTAAAATATTCATAATACCCAAAGCAATCTAGAGATTCAGCATAATCCCTATCAAAATCCCAATGGTATTTTTCACAGAAATAGAAAAAGCAACACTAAAATTCATATAGAACCATAAAAGTTCCAAAATAGTTATGTAATCTTGGGCAGGAAGAACCATGCTGTAGGCATCACACTTCCTGATTTCAAATTATATTGCAAAGCTATGGTAATCAAATAGCATAATACTGGCAAAAAACAAACACATGGATCAATGGAACAGAATAGAAAGTCAAGAAATAAGGCCACTCATATATGGTCAATTAATCTTCACCAGACTCATAAACTCAATACACAATGGGGAAAGGCCAGTCTCTTCAATAAATGATGTTGGGAAAAATGCACATCTACATGCAAAATAATGACATTGGATGCCTAACTTACACCATACACAAAAATCAACTAAAATGGATTAAGAAATTAAATGTAAGACCTGAAATTATAAAACTCCTATGAGAAAACATAGAGTAAATCACTATGACATTGGTCTTGGCAACAAAATTTTAGATATGATACCCAAAACATAGGCAACAAAAGCAAAAATAAACAAGTGGGACTACATTAAACTAAAAACGTTTGCACAGCAAACAATCAACAAAATGAAAAACCAACCTATAGAATATGAGAGAATATTTGCAAACCATATATCTAATAAGGAGTTAATATTCAAACTATATAAGGAAGTCATAAAACTCAACAGCAAAAAAAAAAGAAACAATTTTTTTTATTTCAGTATATTATGGGGGTACAGATGTTTAGATTACGTATGTTGCCCTTATCCCCCCCCCCAAGTCTGAGTTGCAAGTATGTCCATCTCTTGGATAAACAAGTAACGATTTAAAAATCAGGCAAAGGAATAACATTCATCAGCCGGCAGATGGGAGGGGAAAGGAGGAGATGGGTATACACATACATAATGAGTGCGATGTGCACCATCTAGGGGATGGACACACTTGAAGCTCAGACTCGGGGTCGGGGGGCAAGGGCAACATACATAACCTAAACATTTATACCCAATAATATGCTGAAATAAAGAAAAAGAATTTAAATAGATATTTTCTAAAGAAAACATACAGATGGCCAATAAGTATATGAAAAGGTACTCAACATCACTCATCATCAGAGAAATGAAAACCAACACCACAATGAGATATCACCTCACTGTGGCTTTGGTTTTGTTAGGATAGCTATTATGAAAAACACAAAAGATAAGAAGTGTTGGTGAGGATATGGAGCAAATGGATCCCTTGTCCACTGTTGGTAGAAGTGTAAATTGGTATATGCGTATGGAAAATAGTAGGGAGGCTCCTCAAAAAATTAAAAGTAGCCCTCCTAAATAAACCAACAATCCCATTTCTGGGTTTATATCCAAAGGATATGAAATCAGTATGTTGAAGACATATCTGTACTCTTATGTTCATCAAAGCATTATTCACAGTAGCCAAGATTTGTAAAGAAGCCACATGTCCATTGATGGGTGAATGGATAAAGAGAATATGGTGTATATGTGTGTGTGTATGTATAATGGTATATTATTCAGCTTTAATAAAGAAGGAAATCATTCCATTTGTGACTACATGGATGTAGTTGGAGGATATTAGGCCAAGTGAAATAATAAGCCAGACACAGAAAAACACATACTACATTATCCCACTTACATGAGATTATCTAAAATAGTCAAACTCACAGAGGAAGAAATTAGAATGATCATTACCAGGGGTTGAGGGTGGGGGAAATGAGGAAATTTCGGTCAAAGTACACTGACTTTCAGTTATAAGATGAATAACTTCTGGAGACCTAATGTATTGCATGGTGACTATAATTATTAATACTGTATTACATACTTGAAATTTGCTGACAGAGTAGATCTTAAATGTACTTAACACACGCAAAACAATGGTAACTATGTGAGGTGATATACTATTAATAATTAGCTTTATTTTGATAATCATTTCACGATATATGTATATCAAAATGTCACATTGTACAAGTTAAACAGTTTTTATTTGTCAATCTTACTTCAATAAAGCTGGAAAAATTGTAAACCTTTCTCCTTTAGAAGAAAATATTAAAAGCAGATGAACCAAAGCTACTGCTGGGGTCATCTTAGGCTAGAGAAGATAATAGTATTTACATAAATTGATAAGAAAAAGAAGAGCTAGGAACTATACATTCCTCATAGAAGAAAGACTATTTTTCTGGGTAGATCAGACAATTTCTTCCTTATGATCAAAGGGAAAATAACTAAGATGCATAAAGTCAGTACAGAGTTCTACTCACTTCTGGCACCTATTCTAGTAAATCCGTGGAAGCAAGAAGAGGTAAGCAGGGATGCTTGAATGGCAGAGTAAGGCCTCCCTGACAAGTTTCCTACTTCTGCTCTGTCAACAGACTATCAGTATTTGAAGGAACCTGTCCTAATTCCTAAAGTCAAATCCCTAACCCTATGATAACAGATTTAAAGAGGCATTCTAATTTGGCTATTTCTTTCATTTCTTTTTCTCTCTCTCTTTCTTGCTTGCTTGTCTTCTTGCTATCTTTCCTCTGCCTTACACGTTTCTTGTTTTGTTTCCCTTTATTTTTATTTCTCTTTATTTTATTCTTTTATTCCTCTGATATGCTTTCTTACCTTTATTTTTGTCTCCTCAGTTTTCAATTTCTCTTATTTCTCTATTTCTTTCTCTTTCAGTTACTTCTCTCTCTCCCTCCTTTTTCTCCCCTTCTATAATCCTTTCTTTCCCATTTCCTCTCATTCTCTCTCTTTTATTCAACCCTTTTTAATATTCTCTTATTTTCCTCTCTCTGTCCCCTTTGCTTTTCATTTTTTCCTTTTTACCTTTCTCTTTCTCTTCATCCCTTTATTCTGTCTCCTGTTTTTCTTTCTTTCACATTTTTTTCTCTTTTCTTACTCTTTCCTTTTCTATTTTTTCTCTGCCTTAAATGTAACTTAAAACATTCATGTTCAAAACAGAAAAAGAAAACTAAACAATCGGGATTGTGTAAAAGTGAAACCCTCCCCACTCACTTCTAACTCCCTCAAGGTAACCAAAATTTGCTTTTCCCTCTTTCATACCTTTTACTGTGGACTTAGACAGAGAGAGAGAGAGAGAGAGAGAGAGAGATGACAGATTGACTGACATGATTTCTTTGATTGTTGTGTGTTTTGCCCAAAATACTAACTAATTTTTCTGCATTTTTAAAAGTTTAACCCTTTTGAAGACATCTTTGTGTGTTACTATATACCGTTCTACTTCATACCTTTCAAAAGTTCCATGGTATATCATTATCTGGATGGAGAGGCAGCATCACAAAGTTGTTATACTTTCTGTTACACAAGTCGGAGATGGGGTTTGATCTGACTCTTACACTTACTAGCAATGCCATCTTAAACACTATCTTTGCTTTCTCTAAGCCTCAATTTATTCATCTGTAAAATGGATAATATAATAGTATCTACTGATCAAGATGGCCTTAATGTTCCCCTCAGGTTGATTAAACTTCAGACAAGCCCTTGACCTCTCTTTTCTTAAGAGAATTTACTTTAAAAAGTTGTAATTGTAAAATTTGTCCTCTGTCCTTTTGAGATATAAATCTTCTCAAAAGCCTCTTGACAGTTTTACAACCCAGGGATGTCTTTTGCAAGGACCCAGGAGTCATCCCTTTGAAATGTAATCATTAAGAAATATAGTACCCGTTTCTTCCAATGTCTGTGGAAGAGTGGGAGCCTAATTTTGGTGGGTGCCTTGTTCCAAGTTACAAAACTAGCTCCTTTTATAAAAATATCAGAAGCTTATTTTTCCTTTGGTTAAAGCCAATTGACAAACACAAATGACCTATGATTCCCCTTCTAACATCCTCCAGTACTTTTTCCCTAGTTCATTCCAGTGCTTAAAAATCCTCTTTTTGTTTCAGCACAGTGGAGTTCAGAATTAGTTCTGACCTCTTTTTCCCATTGCAATAGTCTTGAATAAAGTCTTCCTTACCTGTGTAATTTTGTTTGGTACAATTCCTGCTTTGACACTACTTGATGAAGCTGTTGAGAAGAATAAATGAGATAATGCATATAAAGCACTCATTGCAGTACTTGGTCAATATTATGTGCTCAGTAACTATCAATTATTTTAACTAAGATAATTGATTTAACCACTCCCATATTGACTAACATTTTTTATTATCTCTAAAAATATTTTTACTTTACAGTACTGAATTAACACATCAGTATATTTACTTTTTCACAATTGTGCAAGTATTTCTGTAGGTTATTTTTCTAGAATTATAGTATATTTGATTTTACAATTTAGTAAAGATTCAGTGGTGGATTTCAAACCTCATGAAGGAGTTATCTTCTTTGAGGAGAAGCCTCAAGGCTTAGACAGTGGGTTTAGTGAAGTAGAATAAGTAATGAAGTGGTTTAAACTGAATTCCCAAACTTCTGCTTGGGAAAAGTCAGCTCTAGTTTTATTTGTTTTATATATTGGAGTTTAAAGTACAGTTTTCTGGAAAACAAAATACTAAGAGTTTCTGTTGCTGAAAACAACAACAAACTGCCCAAACATTTGTCAGGGAATGGGATCCAAGGAATTGTGTTTTTAACAATCTTTTCAGGAATTCTTATGGATATTAAATTTGATAACTAGTAGGAAACTTAAGAACATGGGCTTAGAATCAGATGCATCTGTGATTCCCAAGTTTAAATCCTCGGTTCAAATATACCCATTTATAAGCTGTAACACTCCCTCCCGGTCCATCATGTGCATCATTGCTAATGATCTGCTTTTATATAATTTACCTTCAACTACATATGCTATGCTTAATCAGATATCCTCCTTTCCTCAGTGTTACCAATCCCACTTCCTTATAACTGTCTTCGTGGAAGTGACTATTGGGAACCAGTTCATCTCCCCTTCCCCCCATGCTAAGTCTGCTGCTCCCACATGGCTGACAGTCCTTCTACCAAATTGTGGTAGACGTTGATGTTGAAGTAATCCAGTAGCTCCCAAACTTTGATACACATTAGAATCTCTTTGATACACATTAGAATTTCCTGGGGAGGTTTTATAAATATTGACTCCCAGGTCATAATCTATACCAATTAAATCAGAATGTCGGGGGTGAGGTCCAGGTATCAGGAGTTTTTAAATACCCCCAGTGACTCCAGTTTGCACAATAATTGGAAACAACTGCTCTAACTGATTGGCAGTCTGATGTGAGTTACTTACCAAATGTTTTGGCCAGCTGCTAGTGCTTGAGTTAGTTTTAACTCAAGTTAACAAACAGTTGCAAAACTTCAATGAAAAAAAATTAGAGCCCACCTTCCAGCAGAATCCCAGCAGTCCCATCACAGAGACCTTAACACGCCCCTGCCCTAGTACTGAGAACTCTCCCATATCCCATCTATTGCATCAGGAGCAATAATTTGTTGGTGGAGGAAGTGTCTCTGGAAAGATTTCAGAGAGAAAGTTACATTTGCACTAGCCTAGAAGGACGGAAAGGACTTTCACAGGTGCAGAGATGGAGAAAATGTGCATTTAAGCAAGTGGCAACAGCTTAACAAAAGGTATGAATGCTGAAGAGCACAGTGCTAGATGTTTTTACGTTGTATCAGTGCTTCTCCAAGTTAATCTGAAGGACTATTCCATCAAAATCTCCTGGAGGTGAGGACCAGACATCTGCATTTCTACCAAGTTCCCAGGATAATTCTGGAGTTCGACCTCTATCTAAGGGACAGGTGGATATCATTACAATGGGAAAAGATGACTGGAGTTCACCTTACCTTGCGCTCCCTTTTCTCCCACAGACTTGCCAGCTTCTACATGACACTGCCATCGGTGTTTTCTGCCCCCTCATGGATAGAGTTGGAAGTATCCTTTTGTTCCCCATTCAGTTGCCGTGTTTGGCCTTGGAAAGCACCTTATCCCTGTGTTTTGCGGCCAGCAAGCGAGGTTGGTAATATTAGAGAGATTTGGGGGACATCTCTCTTCTGTCCTTCTTTATTTTTGTAAAAATGGATCTCTTCTTAGCTATGTCTAGGAAATCTGATTTAATAGCCTCCCTGGATCATTTATTCCTGTAGTAAAGAGTATAGGATTTTGAATGGTAGGCCATGGATAATGTTCTTTAGGAGTGGAAATTTTGTGCTAGAGAGTAACTTGCTGGAAATAGGATTTGGGGAAGATTAACCTAAAAGAAGCAGACAGGGTGGATTGATGAGTGACAAACTGGAGCTAGAAGGTTAATTAGGCCATTGCATTAATTATAGAAAGGAAAGGGACACAATGTCACAGACATTGTGAACAAAGATTAGACAGAATCAAGTGGTTTACTAATATCGGAAGCATGGAATACAAAGAATATGATCCATCTCATGGCAAAACATGGCTTTTTTCTAGATCCTATGACTGAGACACTAATCTCACCTGGGAAAAGTTTACTTCACCTGAAAACTCAATTCTTTTGAAATGAAAGCACTTCAGCACTAATTTGCAACTCTTGTTCTATAGAGTAGATATAGTAAGGCCTCAGGCTAAGTAAACAAGGCTCTACTCATATGGGGATGGGTACTGAACCCTACGCTGGCTATTCATTTATCATAAGGCATTGTCTCCAGAAGACAACTCTAACAGCAAATGTTAACTATAAGAAATAACATGAATTCATCATTAACAATTATCTCTAAGTACAATACCCACTAGCTGATCAGATACATTAGCTCTTACCAGGTAATGGAAAGGCCTGTGAGTATGGTGTTCATGACATTAAACAAGTGATACGTAGTCGGTAGGAGCTTGAGACTGCTGTGTAAGATGTTACTTTGGGGGAATCAAGGTCACCTTCAGGCATCATGAGAGCCTTGGGCTCCTCAGAGAGAAAGAGTAACAATCATTCATATTTATTTAGTGGTTGCTTACTATGTGTGAGACACTAATCAAAACTTCTTATGTGTATTAACTCACTTAATCCTCACACCAATCCTATGAGATAGTAGGTACTATTATTATCCCTATTTTATAGGAGAGGAGTGTGAGGTATATAGAGATTGAAATAAGGGAGTAAGTAAGTAAGGAAGCCAAGATTTGGACCACAAAAATATAGCTTCATTGCTCATGTTATTAACCCCAATGTTATAATATCTTGGTAATATTGTTTTGAAAAAATATTTGTCTATCATAAATATGTGGCCCCAAAGTCTCCAGGATGCCTAAGATCTTAGGGGTTTAATGCTATGCCTCCAAAATGATCCAGGAAGAAACTCTATCACAAGGATCTGGCAGCACCCTCCAGGATAGAGACAAAATAGTTGGAGGAGCAGATGGCAAAGAAATAGATAACAGTTATAGGAGAAAGAGCAGAGCAAGAGAGGCAAGGTTGGTGGAGAGATCTTAGGAAGATGAAGGATGTCCAAGGAAGACTCTTTGTAGGTTGACAGGTGAAAAATAAAAATGTTGTATCAATCATTGATTCCATATTTGTACATACTAGGCTACTAGTAAGAGTTCTTTCTGGTAATAGACCATTTCTTCACATCTTTTCTAGGTATTTTGGGACTAAGGAATAACACAACAAATGCTTCTGCTATGATACTGAATCCTTTTGTCATACAGGGATGCCCTAAATCAGGTGAAGAGAAATATAGTGCTGTAGTAAATAATGAATAAATTAGATAATCTAACAGTAAGATATGAAAAACAGCCTACAGCTTTAAATTTACTAGTATGCCATTTCCTCCTATCTGACACACCTAAGAAGATACCTTAAGAATGATTGTCATCACAGGTTGTAGGAGATAAAAATATGACTATTTTTAGATCAGTACATGAATTGGAAATAATCCTTTTTTAGAGCAAAACTTAACTAAGGAAATTTATTGGTGTCTCTAAATGGTTTAACTGAAATGACCCCCACTATTTCACAATAATTTCATAGCCTTAAGGACCTATAAAAATAACATTTAACATTCTAGATTTGGATTTTTCCCCAAATGATAAAAAAATATCTATTGTAGGTATTTGTTGAAGGCATGGCATATGGCCATCTGAATTTATTCTTTTTCTTAATATTTTACTCCCAAGGAAATTCTTCCTTGGAAGTAAAATGTATATCAACAAACAAATACAAATGTTGACATGGATGCAGAGAGATAGGAACACTCAAACACTGCTGGTGGGACTGCAAACTAGTGCAACCTTTGTGGAAAGCAATATGGAGATACCTCAAAGAGCTACAAGTAGGACTACCATTAGATCCAGCAATCCCATTACTGGGCATCTACCCAAGGAAAAAAAAAGACATTCTAAAAAAAAAAGACATCTGCACTGGAATGTTTATAGCAGCACAATTCACAATTGCAAAGATGTGGAAACAACCCAAGTGTCCATCAATACATGAGTGGATTAATAAAATGGGATATAGGTATACCATGGAATTCTACTCAGCCGCAAAAAACAATGGTCATCTAACACCTCTTGTATTATCCTGGATAGAGCTGGAGCCCATTCTACTGAGCAAAGTATCATAAAAATGGAAAAACAAGCACCACATGTACTCACCATCAAATTGGTATTAACTGATCAACACTTAAGTGCACATATAGTAGTAACATTCAACATGCTTGAAGCTCTGACTCGGTTGGGGCAAAGGCAATATATGTAACCTAAGCATTTGTACCCCCGGAATATACTGAAATAAAAAAATTTAAAAATTAACATGAAATTAGATGTCTTTTTCAAAGTGTTAACCATGAGACATCCTCACTTCTGCCTTTTCTTCATAACCATTATTAATGAATCTTTGGTGTCTTTGACTTTTTATGGATAATTGAGTTAATTGTATAATGATTTTTTAGTAGCTGAAGTCATGATAAATCTCATATTGCTTGGAAAGCATAGATGTCATTGGTGTAGTAATGGAAGTTTTAAAAAAATGTGAACTGTAGTATGAAAGCATTGTTACACAAGCTTAAAGGTAATAGTAATTGCTGAGAAGCCTCAAGGGTAATTCTACAGATAGTAAGTTCTATGTGTACTAGCTACTACTACATGGCAGACATTGTTCCAAGGGCTTTATGTTTACTTATTTAATCCTTGCAACAGCAGTAAGACGTTGGTATTCATATTATCTCCTTACACAGATGAGAAAACTGAGTTCAATGTCAAACAGCTACCACATGGCAGAGGTGGGATTTGAACTCAGTCAATCAGGTTCCAGAATCCATTCTGTTAATCACTATACCACACTGCGTCTTATATAAAAGAACCTGGCAATGAAAGATTTTCAAACAGTGGTGGGATGGATGTCAGGATTTTGTTTTTGTCCCTTAATAAATAATATAGTGGCTTTTTCTTTTTCCTTCAGAGAATATGTTTTCTTGCAATGTGGTAAAACTGCATTTCCTGCTAGGGCTGACCTCTGATATTTTCTATACATAACTCTCAGCCTTCTGGACATTATGGTGTGAACTGGTGCTGAGCATCTAGGAGAGCGTCATTTAAATTCTGTGTTCCTTAATGACCCTATACTTTTTTCTTTCCCTTTCTAAGCTGTTGGTAGTCATACAACTCCATAGGACTCCAGTTGAAAATTCTATTTTACATATTCATTAGAATGCGATAAATCGTTTAAGTACTAACATTTAAATACTTGGATACAGGGTCACCCTTTTAGAATTTTTTTTAAAATATTTGTTGTTATATTAAATGTGTGACAGACAGGAATGTCCATGTATTGTTTAAGGAGCTACAATAAAAATTGGTTTGTGTCTTAACTAAATCTAAGACAACAAGGAGCAATCCATTAATGTTGGTATAAAATGCACACTAGGCAATGTTTTTATTTCCTTTGTCTATTAATAGCATCCTTAAAATCCATCATTAGGTTATTAAGTATGAAATGCCCAATTTCCTTAAGTACTAAGTTTTACAGTTGATATCTCTGACCATTTCACTTTGACACTTCTTATTGTATTTTTATTGTGGAGGTACATCCTCAGTATTTCAAACACACATTTTGGCTTGTGATTACCTTTCAGTTTTTTTAGAACAATTTTATAAAACCATGGATAAGTAAAAAATGTGTGTTGTTTTTGAATACGAATTCCGTTGTGGAAAAAATGCAGCAAAGACAGCTCCAAATATCAACAGTGTTTGGGAAGGATATGGCTAATGAATGCACAGTACATCGATGGTTTCAGAAGTTCTGTTCTGGTGATTTTAATCTTGAAAATGAGCCAAATGAGCAACCTGAGACCAAGGTGGATACTGATGAGCTAATAGCTGTAGTGGAAGCAAATCCATCTCAACCTGCGTGTGAATTAGCGGCAAGGTTTGATGTTACTATTCCAATAATATTGGACTATTTGAAACAAGTTTGCAAGGTAAAGAAGCTGGATAGATGGTGTGGGGAGGGAGATCCATGGCCAGCGAGGGTACCAGAGCAGGTTCTGGGAATTGAAAGAAGAGATGAGCGGCAGCAGGTAGATGAGACGTACCCTTTATTGTCAGGGTGATGCAGCAGCAGTGAGAATGTGGCAAGCACTTATATATGGCTTGGAACAATAGTGGCAACATGCCAAGCAAAAGCATGATCACATGGGTTCTGCATAGGAGGTGACATCATGGTCACTTAAGTGTGCTAACTCCTGCCTCACCGGAAGGCCAGTGGAAGACACACCAGCAGTCATCTTGGTTTGGCCTAAGAAACCTATTGCCTATTCAAATGGATTTCCCCTTACAGACGGGTACTGCATGAATTACACGACCATCAGAAGAGAAATCGTCTTGAAGCTTTCCTTTCTTTGCTGTCACAACATAAATGTGAGTCATTTCTACACTGTATTGTTATGAATGATGAGAAATGGATTCCTTTTGACAATTGCAATCATTTGACACAATGGTTGGATAAAGATGAAGTACTGCAACACAGTCTAAAACTAAATATTCATCAAAAAAAGCTAATGGTGTCTGTTTGGTGGTTCAGCGCTGATATTATCCACTACAGCTTCATGAAACCTGGTCAGTCGATTACAGCGGATGTCTACTGCAACCGACTGGATGAAATGATGAGGATGCTTGTGATTAAGCAGCCGAGATTGGTCAATAGAGACAGGCCAATCATCTTGCAAGACAATGCTCAACCACATGTCCCACAAACAATGCTGCTCGAACTACAGCAGCTGGACTTGGAAACTCTCTGTCACCCACTGTATTTACCAGACCTTGTATCAACTGACTACCACTTCTTCCAGGCTTTCGACCACTTCTTGCAAGGACAAATATTCAATTCTCAACAAACTCTGGAAAACGCCTTTTACTATTTTATCGCCACTTGCTTTCCAGGCTTCTTTGCTGATGGCATAAACAAGCTACCATTAAGGTAGCAAAACTGTGTCCATAGTTAGGTGCATACTTTGATCAATTTTACTGCTTCTTGTCTGGGATATAATAAACTACACTTTTGATTCAAAATCAGACATTTCATATTTAATGACCTAGTAGTTCAACCTGAGCAAAGAAATCCTTTCCTGAATTAAGGATAATTTTAAATAAAATGTTTTAAAACTGGAATCTTCAGTTAATAAGACTTCATTTCTGAATTGTACTTTTTCAGGGAAAATATAAAAGCAAATCAGAAGATAACAATATCAAGGATTCATGTTTAAAGGTACTTCCAGTGTATATTTTGGATTTTGTTCAATTTTCTACATTCTTTATCTTGTGCGAGCAAATCTTAAATAACACTGTCAAGTATTCACTTTGTCTTAAGGGCACACAAATGCTTTCTGGCTTTGCTTGCCAACCCACTCAGGCTTCTCCATCTATCTTCCTTCCAAAATGTTCTCACTACATCATAATTTCTGTTCAGTAGATTCACTCGACCTCAGCTTAGCCATTCAGAGGAAAAAATTGATCAATTAAACTTACTCATTAAGGTGTGGTCAATGACTACAATGCTTACTATGTTAGTCTTCCCAGAAGTATTTGCATTTTAAGACAGTTGCATTTTAACTTAAAGAAATCTCTAATACTAGAATTACTACAAAAATCTATTTTTCAAGTACAACTTTTCTGGTGTACTACAAATTAACCCTCCAGGAAAGTATCTAAGTTTCTCTTGTAAAGTGGAAGTTGATATTAACAGATTTTATCAAGATTTTTCAAGAAAAGTGAGTAGATGCTTAAATCCTTGAATTCTTACAGACAGCCTTTTATCTTTATTTGTTCCATTGTTTTCCTGAATCCACTATCAATGAGTATTTTGAGACCAGTCTGAAATTATGTTTTGTTTTATAAGTCATTTATTTTCTTTGCTGGAATGCTTATAAGTTTCTTTCTTTGAAGTTCAATGATTTTATAGAAATCTATCTTGGTCTTAAGCATTTTCTAATAATTTTCTCAAGTACCCTTTTGATGTGCAATGTCTGCTTCCTTTATTTCAGAAAAAGTTTTATTATGTCTTGCAATATGGGGGCAATTTCTGCTCTGTGTTTCAAATATATCAATTATTCCATATTAGTTCTCCACCATCTGTCTTGTATATCAGTCACCTTATTATTGAATCTGGATTCGAGTTCCAGTTCTACACTTGACTGTGTGGCCTTAGACCAGTCTCATAACCTCTCTGACCCTGTAAAATGTGGCTAATTACAGTATCTGCCTTATTGGTTTGTTGTGAGATTTGAATGATATAATTGTATAAAGCACTTAGTGCAGTGGCTTAAAGCTTATATTTGTATTTGCTATTACTATCCAAGATTTCAATCATAAAATCTATAAAATCGAGTATTTATTACATTTATCAAGGCAGAATAGGGGACTCTGATTGTGGAAAATATCTCAACACAAAATATTTTCTTTAACCTTCCAATAAACAAAAAGATCAAGCAAAAAGAAAGCCTCGTTTTCTAAGGAGTTTGCTTAGTCTTTATTTAAATAAACTTCATTTTAATATATTATCTTTCTTAACACAATTTCCTCATTTCCTTTGGCTTGCTCTTGCTTTGCGAACTCTTCAGGGGCCCTGAGATTAAACACTTAGAAGAAGATGTAAATGCCCTAACATATTGAGACACTGAGCATTGTTAGTCACATCTAGTCACATGAGGTTAAGGTGAGATGGCAGTCCTTGAAGCTTGAGAAAAGTGTTAGTGAACCCCAGAGCACAGATGCATAATTTAGATTGTATTTCAAACCCAGATCCAAATTAATCTGGATAGGTAGAGTACCATGTATAGTCTTAAAAGAGGTTTTTTTTTTTTTTTTTCTTCCTTCAAGCAGTTTCTTGAGTAATTGCCTCCTTGGTTGTACAGCTGAAAATCTGATGTAGGTGATAAACACCTCATTGAGCTTAAGTTGTCTAATTCAAGCCCGGCAAGAACTTCACTGGAAGGAAATGCTCAGGGTTTTTGTAGCAAGGGATGAGCAGGACCATTTATAAATACATTTTCCAGGGAAAAGTTAAAGCCATGATGCCTCAGGGTCGAATAGGAAACTGCTTCAGTGACTGTAATCAGGGAGTTTTCTTGCTTTATTGCTGCCATGAACTCTAGGCTCCACTAAGTACTCTTACTCTCCTTTCTGTAGCCTCTACTTTTACCTATGTCTTTACCTCTAGTTATTTGGGAATGAAGGTGGAGGTTGTTCTGAGGAAAGAATTTCATTTTTCCTCTGCTGATTAAATTTCTTGGATGTGTCTCTGATTGACCACTGTAAAATCTAAAACTTAAAATCTGTGTGAAGACAGGGACTATATCTACTATACTTACCTTGGTATTCTTAATACCCCAGCACAGTGCCTGGCACCTGGTATATGCTCAATAAATATTCTTTGAATGAATGAGTTAATAAACAGGGACTCTCTGCTATGTGCATCTCAGCATTCTATGTCATTCGTATATAATATCTATTGTTGTCTATCTTGAATAAATTTGTTCTCTCCCTAATAGAGTTACTTTTCTTTTTAAAAAAATTGATAAATCATAGATCTCTATCGGGGGCATCATTTGGATATTTTCTATTATAGTGTAACCAGTAAGTGGTGATAAAGATTTGGAGTTCATCTAATTTTAATTAATAAATGTATAAGATGTCTTGGCCTCAGTTTCTCTAACATCAAAGCCAGAGACAATGGCTTGTTTGGGAGTATGATCCAGGGAGCAGGCATGAGGGACGGAGTTTGTGAAACAGGTAGGGAGGGAAAGTCAGTCCAAGGATATTTTATCAAAGTGGCCACTCCTATAGGTGACTGGTTGTTCACTCCTGCTGAACATTGTGAGAAGACTTAGG
Organism: Indri indri; assembly: GCA_004363605.1. Lineage (NCBI taxonomy): Eukaryota > Metazoa > Chordata > Mammalia > Primates > Indriidae > Indri > Indri indri. The sequence goes on from RJWJ010015682.1 coordinate 14,700, forward strand.
ACATACTTCTCAGAATGACCCACTCAGGGCAAGAAAAGAGGGAAGCATTTAGCCATTGAATTTCATTCCTCATCAGTCTAGGGCTTATGTTGAGAAACATTAACTTCCCTGCACTTTCAGCTTACATTTGTGTGAGCAGTGAGCAAGTTCCCATCGTGGCCTGTGCTGTGGTATCAGATAAGCACAGGATAGGAAGCAAGAGGCATTTAGCACAGGCTTGAGGTGAGGTGCTCTTAGGTTTCACCTGCACCAAACTGGTCAAAGTCCATGGGGAATGATTATCACAAATGTGACTGGAATAAGATGTAAGGCTAAGAGATTTGAAGTAGTGCATCAGAGATTTCTAGGCAAATAGTGAAATTACTAAGCACTTATAAATATGCCTTGAATTACATGTTTCACATAGCATCATTGAGCCTCAAAAGAATACGTTGGCTGTAATTCAATTTGTGAATTCTGTAGCTGTTTCTAAATCACACACACCTCACTCTGGTGTTTTGACATTAACAGAGCCTCAAGATTAAATTACAAGATGATAGTCAATTAAAATGTATTTTCGGGGAAGGAAAATTATGAAAACAAACTAGATGTAAGGCAAATCAGAATTTAAAGGAGATAAAGACAAACTGCTCTCTTAATGAAAGCAATACAAGTTTTCAAGCATTGGGCCTAGTTGTAGGTATATAATTGAAATTAGATTTTATCTGGAAATGTTTATGTTTAGCATGATATTTAAATTGTCTCTCAAACTTGACACTTAAAAACCCCCACGTACTTGCAAAGTAAAGTTGGTCTCATTAACAGTTAACATCAAATTCACAAGTAAGATGACTTGATTCTTTTATTTCCTGCATAGGGTTGCCCATAGAAACCTTATAACTGCCATGCCCAACACTGCTAGAAAGAATAAATACAATCACATCATAATAGCTAATAGAGAAACAGTCTGAGCATTGCTACCAGAAGTCATCATCAGAAGGGATGTGCTCCATAATACATTTATTCATTAGGGTACAACCTAATGAGTCATAATCAAGTAATTTTCTTCATTTAAGTCTAGTCTGCTGACAAAAATGTGATTTTTACATGTTGATCCTAAACCAGTTCCAGGATTACAAATCTTCATTTCACTTCTCAAGATGCCCTTTAAGGTGTGTTCAAGTAATAAGAGAGGAGTATATAATTTGGCAGAGTCCCAAAATGTCATGTTATACTTCAAGGAAAACACAAGTGTTCATGTGGACTGTGACTACTTTTGCACCAAAACTTACTGGTGACTTTGTCAATTAGCTGAAGATCAACTTCCATCATAAGTTACACACTAACACATCCAGGCCCAGGGGATGTGAAAAAGTACATGAACCCTGTGAGTGCTATTAAGCCTGCAGGTTGCTTTGGCAGGATGAATCCCCAGACAAATATGTATTTCTCCCTCCTGGCAGCTCTCAAATCAAACACATGACATAAAATGATTTTGTGTTCATGCATTTGCAGCAGATTCTGTAAATGGAAGGTGGTTTCCTTGATGGCACGTGATTTCTACCAGCTTAATTGAGGAAATACAGCAGATAACCTCTCAGCCTCTCACTGTTCTACTTAAGAAATGAAAATGATGAGAAACCAAGTATTTGTTGCAAAAGAAATGAAGAAGGAAGCACAATTATGTAGTATAATTTGGCTGTATAATAGCCAATTCAGAAAAGGGGTGTAGAGAAGACAGAATATAGACCAAAAATATGTAGGTTCTTTGTCAATTGAGATAGGCTAGGTTATTCTGTGATATCAAACTCCAAAATCTTAGTGGCTTAAATAGAACAGCAAAGGCTTATTTCTTACTACTGTTACTTATCCAGTGTAGATTGACCATAGGGTGGAGAACAGGAGGTTGAGGAGCTCTGCTCCACATAGTCCTCACTCAGGCTGATGGAAGCTCCACTAACTTAAAATACTGTCCATTCAATACAAAATTCCAAGGTCCATCACAACATAAAACAGGGCTGGAGAGTTGAGTATGAACATTTCCATGCTTTGTCCTGAAAGTGACATGTCACTTTTGATCTCATTACATTAGGCGAAACTAGTCATATGACCTCTTCTAACTTCAAAGAGGTGGGAAAGTGTAATTCTTTGTATATCTGGAAAGAAAAGAGAACTTAATATGTTAGTGGGAGCTAGTATTGACTCCCACAATTTCCATCATGACTACCACTTTTGGCTGCACATCCTTGGGAAAATAACATTTATGAGTCTCAGTTTCCTTACTGTAAAATGGGGACAATAATTTCTATCTTGGAGTAATTGTAAGTACAGAATGAAATAAATCTTTGGAGTATTGGACAGAACATCCCACATATAGTAAATATTTAGTTAATGATGGTCATTTTAACTCAGAGAGAAAATTGTCAGCTCTTATAATTTATTCTTTAATTACCCAGGTTTATTATCTATACAGACAAGATTCACTATCTTTAAACCAATTCTTCCCATCACTATATATTTGACTTGGAAATGTGTTTATAATGGTTTCCATTTGGACCCTCCAAACCCAAGGAAAGAGAATTTATGATTGATCAAGACATTACTACTATTGGTATAATTATTGTTATGTGTTAAATATAGCAAAGATTATTACAGATCAACTCTGTTAAGATTAATAAATAACTTCTTTTTTAACACAAGGCATATGTGTCATTTCTATGCGTATATGTTTTGCTGCTTTCAGTATATATAAGTTTGAATAATGATGTCTTTAGTAGCTTTTATGAAGTGGTTAATATTCTATGTCTCATGTTTGCCTTATATTTGTCAGTATCTGGGTAAGGTATCTTGCCTACCTTTTCCTTTATTATTTCCTTAGAGCACTTAGGATGGTGATCTCTGTACATGATGGGGATCGAATATATGTTGACTGACTACTGGTAGTGTGGTTTATATATTTCTGATTAATAAAACTAATGTAATTATTAAGCATTGAGACTCAAGTAATTTTGATGGACACATTTCTAAAATGTAGTGCATGTATCTCAACCTTTTAAACAGAGGATAATGAAAATACCCTTTGATGATCTCTTCTATTTCTTCAAGTTTAAACAAGTCAGATTTAGCTACATTGTAGATCCTTACGACCCAAGACATCTCTCTAGCCTTGATTTTACTTTTGAATTCCAGGTATTTATTTCTAACTATAAACAAGGCATCTTTATTGGAAAATCTCTATCTTCTGTCACCTCCAATTCAATGTGGACAAAGCTAAATTCATTATCTTCCCTCCCAAATCCAGTTGTCCTTCCTCCAGTTTTCTCTATCTGTACTCCAACCTAGAAGTCTTACATTCTTAACATCTTCCCTGTTCCCTCTATCCAATCAGTAACCTCATCCTAATGATACTACTTTCTGAATATGGCTTAAGTCTCTCCTTCTACTGCTTTAGTTAACCTGCTCTTGCTGAAATAATCGTAATACCCTCCCGCCAACTAGACTCTTCATCACTATTCTTTCCCTCTTCAAGTCACCTTTTACACTGCTGCTGGAGGAAGGATTCTGATTTTTTTCCAATAGTAGTTTTAATGATACATTTAAAAAGTATTTTAGACATAAGCCTGTGTGCCTTCTCAGACTGCATCAACAGCTTCCTTTCCAAATGTGTTTGCTCGCTGGTGGATTGCACAGCCTCCTCACCCCCGTAGAGTTCACTGAGCTAGCCACAATCAAAGTTAAAGCTCCAGACCTGTGCACCCATCACATCCAATCCTAAATACAGTAAGCTATTCCTCCATTTTGAACATGAATGAAATGCCATGCCATGCTGCATGATCTGGCTTCCTGAGTGATCTCTAAGTGGCTGGAGATGCAACCTGGGTGTTAGCTCCCCATGAGATGAACTTGGCCAATAAGAGTCAGGCAGATAAACTCTTCCTCCCTTCTCCCTTTTTCCTTCTGAGGACTGTTCCAAGAAGCAGGTTCTCTTTTCAAGCTTTCCAGAGAAGTCCAGCAACAGCGGTGCCAAACAAACACACCTGCTGAGAGCAACCTGCTGTTTCTCCTCACAGAGAGTCATGAAACAGAATCCAGCTCAGAAATTCATTGCCTCATACCTTCCCTCGCCTCTCTCCCTCTTTTATTCTTCACCTTCAAATCCCTGGGCTTGCCCTCCCAAATAAAATGTCAGCATATTAATATGGCCTCGGGCTCTGCTTACACGGAACCAGGGCTAAGACACATGGCAAAAATAAATGCAAACAGTACAAATGTAGACAGTAAAAAGTAAATCTGCCTCTGAAAAACAAAACCTGTGCTCCAGATCCTCATTCTTCCTTCCCAGAGTCATCCACCATTACCATTTTGTGTGTGTCCCTCTAAAGACAATCTATACATATAATCATATGTGTAAGTATTATATAATGTTATATATACACATATATATGAATATCCTCATATTTTACACAAGTAAAAACAGAATATGCCCATCGTATCTTGCATTTTTGCAGACTGAACTTTCTAAAACATTAATTCAATTACAAGAATCTCAAAGCTTCTGATGCTTTCTTATTGCCCCCAAATTAAATTTAAATTCCCAGCATTGTAGACCCTCCACACTCTGGCCCCAACCATGACTATCCTCACTCCCATCTAGTCCCCTGCCCTAATGTGCTCTTTATTTAGCCACATTCAGTGCCTTTCTGTTCCCCATACAAGTAATGCTTTCACATATCCTTATATTTATTCATGCTATTCCATTGCACGAAATGTCCTTTCAATGTGTATGTGTTGAATGATTGAATGAATCATCGACTCATCATGGTCAACTAATGACTACAGTTTGACGTTCTTTTAAATATTAGTTTCCTTCCTCTTTCTTCTATTGCAGTTAACTATCAATTTGAACAGCTGTGGATGTATCTGTTTTGAACAGCATCCGCTGATACCTCTAAAATGACTGTACACTCTAAGGTAGGGTAGGCATAATGTTTTCAGAGGAAACCAAGTAGTCAAGCTAAGTAAAAATGATAACTTTAATTTTCAGTACTGCTCTTCTAAGAGCCTAAAACCCAGGATCTAAAACAGCTGGTTTCTTCATTACTTACTGCTTTCAGGTGATTCATTTAATTCTGGCTTCTAGTTGTGCCCTGGGTGATTGTTTTGCTAGAAACATGATAGGTGGACAAGTAAAGTGTTACTGTTCTTTACAGTTTTCAAAATAATAATATATGGCACACATGCACAGCAGAGAGGAAAGAAGGGGGCATTCAACCAAAGTGTCTTTTCTCCAGCCTGCATGCTGAAATATCATTACACATTCAAAAACCTGAACATTCACTAACATCTTGGGCATTGTGTACACAAAACTCGAGTCACATGTGTAGAACTGATTACTACGACTTTGAAGGAAAGATTATCTGATATTTATACAAACTTATTAAAATAAAATTAAGTTTTCAGTCAGAGTTGTTGAGTTATTTTAACTTTGTTCAGATGAAGAGAAAAACAAGGCTTTGAGCTTCTTGAAAAGAAGTTATATATGCATGAAGTATTGATTTATCTTGCTTGATCCCGGTCTCCCAGAATACCAACATTATATAATGCATCTCCATTTGTTCATAATGCATTAAAGGGCATCCCGTATTTTTTCTTGTACCCGAAGGCACTTTGAAATGAAGGTTTCTTCAAGCAATATACCCTTCTTAGAAAATAGCTTATTATGTGCTTTTTTCTACCACTGCTTTCCATGTTGTAATCTGCTGAAGGTCTGCAAAGACTTCTCTGCATCTCTCTGTACATAAAATGGATTGTTTATATGCAATGGAGCTCTTGTGGAAACTATTAACAGATTTTCATGCCTATGATCCTCCTTAAAGTGGTATAAAAAAATAACAGTTATTGAGCCAAATTGAAATGTCAGTACCATTTGAATGAAAGCTAAGAGTGAGAAGTTGAAATTTTAAGTTATCTGCATTAGATATGAATGGAACAAGATATGGAAGATACTCAGAGTTGAAGAAAATAACTTTTTTGTTGGGCAGTGAGAAAGCAGAGCAAATTCCCACGAGGAGTAGATAGTGGGTCAATTGTACTCATGCACTATCACAGTGACTAATTGCAATGGTTTTTAAAAATGCTAAACATATTTGGGCATGTTTGCCAGCAGGCTGGCTTATTATGCCCTTGTGGGTCTTATATAGATTTACTTAACATATTTAGTTTTAAATTACTATAAGTTCCTATAGAATGCCTCACGCATAAAGTGCCTCATTTCCAGGGGATATGTGTGAAATGGTTTTGACTCATTATCTGGGTAGACCTTGGCCTTTTTTATGGTGGATGAGTAAGAAAATCGGCAAGTGAAAGATTAAGAGATGGCATGTTTGAAGTAACAATTAAATATAACTATAGGGTTTTCCAAACAGGCTTCACAGTCTTGAGATAAATATGCATATATTTTTGGCCATAAGAAAACTCAAAGCAAAACCCACTCACACTTCTCAGAAAAATGGATGTGGTAACTATGTCTTAGAATATAGAAGTTTGGTAACTTTTAGTTACTCTTACAGGAATAGAGAAGATAATTAATCCCTAGCACTAACATTTTTATAATTTTTCCTCATGCCAACATATAGGGGTTACAGCAAAGGAAATAGAGAAACTAAGGGAAAAATCTATTGGAAAGAAAAGCAATTATACTAAAAACATCAGGATATTGACAAAGGCAGTTTCATTAAGGATGGGTGTCATCAGGTACCACCTAGTTCTATGCATTTCAATAGATATTCTACCACAAATGTCTTTAACAACTAGGAAGACTGATATGAAGATATTCTCTTCAGATTTTTTTATGTCAAAACATCTTACCTATTTTCTCCTATAATTAAACTTAATAATAATTATTATTGATGACATGCTTATGGTGCATCAGAAACTATGTGAAACATCTTGTATACATCTCATTAAATCCTTATAACCACTCCATGACATGAGTAAAGTGAATGATTCACAGTCCACAGATGCAGAATCGGAGTTTAAAAGAGGATAAGTAATCTGCCTGAGGTCACAAGGCTAGTAAGCGGCACAGCAAAAATTTGGATCTACATTTCCGTGTGACTTAGAAGACTGCACTAACCACTAAGCAGTTTAGTCAGTTTGGGACCGTTTCTGTATTGAATGCTGTATATACTATTGGGTTAGAGGAGAAGCAGATGAGACCAGGTGTGAATGTTGGGTTTTTTTATGGCAAAACTGATCGATTTATTCCACAACACTTATTGATTTTCCATTTATCATGAGCAAGCATTAGGAATTATGTATCAAAGCATGCGAAATGCAAAGATGAATAAGATACAGTGTGAGTCTCAGTTCTTTGTAGTTTAGTTGGGGGAAGCACACAAGTAAACAGATTATTATGATTCAGAGTGGTACGAACCATGGGGTGTAAACATAAGATGTGGCAGAAGCAGATAGGAGGGGCATCAAACTGAGTTTGGTGGGTTCAGAGAAGGTATATCAGAAGTCCAAGTGAGATTTTAGATGTAAAGAGGTAGATAAACAAAAGGAGGTGGGAATAGAAAACTGGCTTTACAGACAGAGGAAGCATGTATAAAGATCTGCATTTGGGGAACTACAAATAGTTCTGTAAAACTACTACAACAAAACTGTTCAGCTGAAGCTGGTGATATATAATATTATATTGCTGAAACACATCCATTCAGTGACAGAGAGTGGATTTCTAGCCTCAGTGATCCACTGAAGAGTGTCCTGAAGAGAGCTGAATTATATTTTTGGAGTATGTTTCATTCTTACATCTCTTCAGTGACCAGTAAACTACGTAACATCTACACACCTGTCAACTTTAACTGTCCCTTGGATTCAAGAAAAAGTAAAGACTGAAGATTGATTAATATCTGTAATAAAACCTTGATGCTTTAGCTGCTTGGTAGGATAGGTAGAAACTATTTGAAACTCTTTACCTCAGTAATTTCAAAGAAACTAACCATAGCTGTCTCTGAATTACTAGACAGAAAATAAAATGCATTAAGACCACGCAGGCACTACCATTAGAAAGCCAGGCTCAGAACAAATTGCCGTAGAGCATATGTGCATATCTGATCCAATTTGAGCAATGAAAAAAGTATGTCCATATGGCATATGTTTGAATTGGCAGTAAGTTTGTGGCACGCTGGGTAGATGATTGAAAAGGAGTGGAGAAAAAGCATCTAGGTTAAATGACATGATATCCCTTCTACTGTGCTTTTCTATGCTAGTATAGGAGAACTCTAGGAAAGATCACTGTCAGTGTTATGGTTTTCTACTATATAACCATGTGAAGGAATTCTTGTGCATGGGATCTTGCAAGATTTTTCTGCCCAAATCAACATATATTTATTGATCACTACTATATGCCATATACTGTGTTACATACAACAAACATAAAAATAGATCACAGTGTAGTGGAGGGGAAGAAACTTATACATAACTAAACTTAAAATACTAAGGCAAGATCTAATAACATATGGGGAAACTTCCAAATGCTTCATGGAGGAGTTGGCATTTGAGCTGATCCTTAACAGGAACATGAAATATCAATAGGTAGATTTGGCAGGAAACATATTCCTGGCTATGGAAATAATAACGGCAACGATAAAATGTAATGTTTGTTAAGAGCTCATTATTTTCCTGTAATTTTTATAAACACTTCAAATGGTTAGCTCATTTAATCTTCACAGCAACCCTGTGTGATAGGTACTATCATTATTTGACTTTTAGATGAGGAAAATTATTTACAGAAAAATCACAAAGGTGCAATAACCTGACCAAGGCCATACCACTGGTAAGTATTAGAGCTGAGATTCAAACTAAGGTAATCTGACCACAGGGCCCTTATCCTTAATGGTTCCCTCTTAGCATATGAGAAAAGGAGCAGAAGTGGGAAAGTATAACAATGTATTTGGACCATGTCATGTATTGTGGAGCTGATGGGGTACATTGTGTGGTAGAATTATGTATAAATAATGAAAGAAGAAGCTAGGAGAATAGGTTGGAACAAGATCATCAAAAACTTTAAAATTCATGCTAAGGAATTTTCAGTGCATTACAGAAGTAACGACTGGAGTAACATTAGAGAGTAATAATGGCTTTTGAGGAAGTAAGTAACAATGCAACCCACTTCAGGAATATAAAGTTAACAACTCCATGAAGAATGCGTAGAGATAACAGCATCCAGGTGACAGAGACAAGAAATGAAAGTAATGAAAACACTTGATGTCCCTTCTGTGAGAATTGCTGCCTTAGACAAGTGGAGAGATGGGGAATGAACGATACACTTGATTTTCAGTGTTAGAATGAGCTGCATTAATAGGAACGAAACATGGCCCACAACCCAATTTAACTCCCTAAACCATAGTGTCATTTGTACTGTAGCTGTTTCTGCATTTTCCCAGCAAAGAGATATCAGATAAATTTTCTCGTATCATAACCAAAATAACTAATATCAATTATAATAGTGCTTAGGAAAGTGTCTTGTGCATGTTAGAAAGTTAACACTATGTGAGGACTTAACAAAGAAGCCCTTATCATGATGGCTTTTGCTTGAAAGCTATTATATATGCATAATTTTATATGCTTATATTTCTTACACTACATTCAAGGACACTGGTTAATGCATTATCAAATTACATCAGCAGTAAATTAAGTGTTATCCTAATGTCTTAAAACTATGAATTTATCTTCTGAAGTCTAACTTCCTATAAGGGAATAACTTAGGTATGAAAAAAAAATCTGGCTCAATTAGTTGCTTATTGCTTAAGAGTATTAAATAACACCTTAGAAGTCCAAGTTACTATCATGGAAAATGTTGTGTACTTGGAGTGGGGAACTTGTTTTCTTCTCAGAGTCCAGGAGACAGTACAGTGTAATAATTAAAAGTGCAGTCTGTGGGCCACATTACTAGGATTCCAATTTCAGTTCTATCACTAATTTGGTTGACCTTGGTCAAGTTATTTGACAATACTGTACCACAGTGCCATCATTTGTGAAATAAGAATGGTAACATCACCTATTTCAGTTAGTGAAAACTAGACGAGTTAATATATGCAAATCTAAGGCTCTTAATACATTGTCTGGAATATAGAGAAGTCAATAAATGGTAGCTATTATTCAAAGATTGTATAAATTAGAGCTTGTACATCAAGGACTATGATTATCATATTATTTTCCCATTGAGTCAGGGGGTTGTTTTTGTATTAATAAGAAGATCCAATATATAAACTTTACATATAGTTGGCTGCCTCACTTTTTGAAAGTTTCCAATTTGCCTTGTGCCAGAACTAGGAGCAGTGTTAAATACCCTTATGTGCTGTTAATAAAATCTTTGCTTCATCATTAGTGATGGGAAAATGACAGCTCATAAATTTCCATTCAGAATTCACTAGCATATCTCTAGTTATTCTGAACATCCATGGTATATGTTTCTGTTATAATTGCTTTTGCCGATTAGCTTGTCTGTGGGCATTGAGTTGACAAACTAGATGTAAAGAAACCAAGGAAAAAATTGATAGAAGATAGAAAACTGAAAGTCTTGATTTCTTTCTATATTGAAAACTGATAGGCATCCCATAATTATTTCTAGTCTACAGCTTCATTGCCATAAGCTTCTCCACAGACATCTTTGACAGGGATCAGAATTATTTCTTCCTTCCACTGTGGGAGGTGATATATGTTTTGACACCTGCAAAGAGTGATGAAGTTGAACAACATGCTTCAATGTCATAGGTTTATTCCCCCGGGATCAGAGTTCCAATTACCTAACACCTTCCCTGTAAAGCTCATTGCAAAGAGTGTAAGCAGTGGAGGGTGGAGGATGGGGCATGGTATACAAGGGGAAATGATCTTTGATCCCAACAAGGGAGTAGCCATTGTTGTACACAGTGGGAATGGGTATATATTGACAGACCTGGTTTAGTAGATCTGCAATGATTAGGTCAAAGTATGACCCCCCCGCCGCCAAAGCCCATGATATCCTCATTGGATGTTTAGGGGAGATGCTTCCCTTTAGTGTTATGACTCTATCTCTGCAAACATCAAAATGTGAGCAGAAAAAAAGAAAGAAGGAGAGAAAATAAGCTATTGATTTTCTCATGTTGTCTTAACCTGAATCCTAACTGAAGGTCAGTATATGTATGCATCTCAAAGACTAATTTTTGAATAGGCAGCATGGTTTCCTGGCACACATGCCATAAAAAGGATAATTGATATTCTACAGATGCAATAGAAAAGAAAAATATTTCAACTGAGAGAAACATTCTCTTAGGAAAATCAGACCCAGAAAAGATAAACTGTAAAATAATTTGACTGCTTATCAAGAGCCCAGATAAAAGAGAGGATATCTCGATTGGGTCAATGGGTTGGACACAGGGAAAAGAGGAGGACTTTGAGTGTTTTGTTTGTCATTAATCCATAGCAGAACCTAAAAAATTGTATTTATATGTCAGAATGATAACATATACTTCTCTCTTCCATTCTTCTCATTCTGTGTCAGTAAATGTGCATCTGCATCTTTTCTATGCTATATAGTGGTAAAACTTACATAAAAAAAAATCCGTCTTATTACAAAGCACACAGAATAACTAGAAGGAAAAGAAAAACAATCCAGTTCCCTGATTCACTGAAATGTCTCCCTAATTCTTCCCTGCCTCTCACCCACAGCTCCATCTGCTTTTATAGTATATATTCAGGTACAAAAATAATGTCCATGAAGCCCCTGCCTTACAATGTCTTATGAAAGAGACTTGGAGAATTGCTTTGTGATAAAAAGAATGCAAAAAGCCCAGCTCATGTCTGGCTTGTATGTCTCATATACAAGCACAGTGTCTGATCAAAGCATAAGAAGAATTGGCAAGGAAATGGGGAATGATTATAAATGTACCCAAGATTTCTTTTGAGATGATGGAAATCTTCTAAAATTAGATTTTGTTGATGGATGCACAAGACTGTAAATATCCTAAAACTCATCAAATTGTTCACTTAAAATGGTTGAATTTTATGATTTATATAATATATCTCAATACGCTATTTAAGGAAAGAACTGGCAAAAACTACCCTTAGGACAAATCCATATAATGCTAAAAACCTGGATGAAAATAGAAAAGTATTAATAGAAATATCTGAATGCTATAGCTACAACAGTAGTACTCAAATATTTTTGGTTTGTGAACCACTCTGGTAGAAGAAAGGGCCTTGTATGATCCACTCCCGCCAATTCTTCTAATTTACTGTGGTAAAGAAAACTACACCAACATCCCTCCCTGAAGACTGGGGAAGCTGGAGCAGTAGGGTAATAGCTGCTTGATTCTTTCACAGGAGACTTTTACCCAATAAAGCGTCTCTAAAATTAGTTCTCTCTTCTCTCTTTCTTCTGCTCCAGAAATTCTCCTATATTCTAACATGGTTTGTGCTTTTGGACTGGCCTCCTGTCTGGCTGAAGATCATTGAATATTCTAGTCTACTGATCTACTGTATGCAAAATGTTTTATATTTTCAAAAGAGCCACTGTTAAAGTATATATTTTTAAACGTTTCACTCAAGATCAAAAATCTACCTCTCTTCCTTTGTGTCCCTGAACTTACTAATTTTTCTGGCCAAAAAAGTATAAATAACAAATACAAAATTCATTTCACCTTAGACAAAAAAATAGTTTCTAACCTTTGCACAAGACTGTTAACACAAAAGAAAGAAAAGGAAACCATTGACAGATTGATGTGGATGTGAGAGAAAAAAGTTAGCCTTGCAAGTGGGCCCTAACAACTGTATTGTGACCTTCATTGAATTAGGTTGATTGAGTTCTAAAGTTCCTGAGGGATTATCTCACAACTTTGCATTTTCTTCTAGCATTCATGTATTGTCCAGCTGTAGTGACAAGATGATTCTAGTTGCTCCATATACTGAGGAAATTTGAAAGTGGCTCTGTAAGTTTCATTCAGTACACTTCATGGTCTTTTGTACTATCCAGTGTAATTTAAGGCTGGAAGTATTTACCCTTGCATTATTATACACAGGAATACTTTTTAACTTTGATTTCAGAATCCCTAATGCCACCTTCTTCTTCATACATTTGTAGCTTCATATCTAAAGTTCTTAGGAAAACCCGAATATTCTTCCACTGCACTCTGTCTCCTAAAGATTTAGCAAAAGTTTCCTCCTCTAAGAAATATTTTCTAATTACTTCGCTTGCCTTTCACATAGGAATACAAATTCTACTGTTAGCAATCATACCCCAGAGATTTGATTAGTGGCCAATTGCAAACTGAAGGGATTTTTCCTTGGCTGCAAATCATGTCGTGTTTTCATAACTCCACGAAGTTTAACACATGATGATGATGATGATACACATAGTTGCAAATTAATAAATGCATGCTAAATTGAAATGCAAATAAATTGATGAATGTTAACTGCCTTAATTGTAAATTTGGAGGTATCTGAAATGAAATTTACTGGATTTTATTGATTGCATTCAAACAGAACTACAATCAGTCCTTTGTATCTTTGGGTTCTGTAACCATAGATTCAACTAACTTCTCACTGAAAATATTTGAGAAAAAAATACGTCTGTACTAAACGTATATAAACTTTTTCTTGTCATTATTCCCTAAACACTACAGTATAATAACTATTTACATAGCATTTACATTGTATTAAGTATTATAAGTAACCTAGAGATGATGTAAAGTATATGGGAGGTTTTGCATAGTTTATATGCGGACTCTACACTATTTTATACTAGGGGCATGAAAATACTTGGATTTTGCTATCCACTGGAGGTCCTGTAATGAATCCCCCATGCACACCAACAAGAATTCACTTCTAAGATGACACAGATGAAACCACTTTTGGATTGAGAAGCATTAAAAATATAAAATCATTACATTTTATTATTGTAAGGTAAGAAATATAGGATACTTAAAAAGAATTGTAGATAAAATTCAAATTTTGAAATTGAATACCTAACATTATAAATATCTTTAAAGCTTTGTTTTAATAAGTCTTGTCTAGTAATATTTTCTGAGCTTGTTGTTGTAATAGAATTAATTATGTTTAATTCTAAAGTCTCCTTAACTGAAAAGAAGTAGCCATGCTTGAATAGTTTATAAATCTATAAATCTCCAATCCACCCCCTCATTACGGACCCATATAATGAAGTATATACATTTTTTATTCTTTCTTAAATATATAGGGGACTTTTCCCTCAGAACACCATAAGACATGGCAATGACTTAAAATGGTATTATTTAAAGAGAGCTGCCATGGTACACACAACAATCCAAAATCAACCTTTCAAGGACCCTGATGAAATCTTTGGGCAATCAAAGTCAATATTATTTTGGAAATAGGTGACTAACTGACAAATAAAAAATTACAGAGAAATAAACTTCAGCCACAATTATGCTTTTATTTATTCACATATTTATGCATTTACTTATTTTTAAAATACATTGCATAGCTATCATACATGTTTTCTTCTTTGAAAAATAATCAAATTTGCAGAACTTGACAGAATTGAATGGAGACATTAAAAATTCAACAAGTGTTAGAGACTTTAATAAGCCATTTTCAAAATGGACAGAACTACTACACAAGAGATCAAAAATGAAATAGAAGGTTTGAATAATATAAACCAACTGGAACTAACATAAATCTGAACACTTCTTACAACAACAGAATGTACATTCTCAAGTACACATGGAATATTCTCCAGGTATTATGGCATAAAACAATTTTTGATAAATTTAAAATGACTTAAATCATAAAATGTATGTTCCTTAAACACTATGCAATTAAATTTGATATCAGTTACAGAAAGAAATTGAATATATTCAGAAATATGTGTAAATTAAGCATCATGCTCCCAAATATCCAATGGCTAAAAGAAGAAATCACAAGGGATATCAGAAAATAAATTGAGATATAGGAAAATCTAATCAAAACATATAGGATCAAGCTAAAGCAGTGCTTATACAGAAATTTAGAGCTATAAATGCCTACATTAAAAATAAGTATCTCAAATCAATAAGATAATCTTCAACCTTAGGAAACTAGAAATAAAAAAACCAGCATCATAATAGCCATGGACTTCAACACTACACTGACAGAGCTAGACAGATCATCAAGGCAGATAATAAAGACACATTGGATTTAAACAATACAACAAATGGGCCTAACACGATTTACAGAACATTTTACAAAAAAAAAAATGCAAAATATACATTTTTCTCATCAGCACATGGGACATTTTCCAAGATAGATCATATTTTAGGTGAGAAAACAAGTCTCAGCACATTCATGAAAATCAAATTCACACCATGTATCTTCTCAGACCACAGTGGAATAAAACTAGAAATCAATTCTAAGAGTAACTCTCAAATCTACACAGAGTCATGAAAGTTAACAACTTCCTGCTGAACGATCCTTAAGTCAATAATGAAATAAGATGAAAATCCAAATATTTTTTAAACTGAATGACAAAGACAACATAAGCTTCTAAAATCTTTATCTATGGGATAAAGAAAAAGCAGGGCTAGGGGGAAGTTCATAGCCTTAAATTCTTACATCAAAAGACAAAAAGACCACAAATTAAAAACTTTTTGTCATACATCCAGGAACTAGAAAAAGAACAAACCAAACTGAAAGCTAGCAGAAGAAAAGAAATATTAAAACTCAGAACAGAACTAAACCAAACAAAAACCAAAAAACAATGCAAAGGATCAAAAAACAAAAAGTTGGCTCTCTGAAAAGATAAACAAAATAGATTGACCACTAGCTAGATTAACCAGAAATAGAAGAGAAAGGACTCAAATAAATTCAATCAGAAAAAAAGGAGACATCACGACTGATACCACTGAAATACACAATATCATCCATGAATACTATGAAAACATCTACACTCACAAACTAGAAAACATAGCAGAAATGAATAAATTCCTGGAACCATACAACTTTCTAAGCATCAATAAAGAAGAAATACAAATCCTGGACAGACCAATAATGAACAGTGAGATTGAAGCAGTTATTAAAAATCTCCCAACAAAGGAAGGCCCCAGACCAGTCAGATACACAGCCAAATTCTACCAGACATACAAAGAAGAACTGCTACCAATCCTACAGAAACTGTTCCATAACATCAAGAAGGAGGGAATCCTACCTAACTCATTCTATGAAGCCAGTACCACTCTGATGCAAAAGCCAAGAAAGGACACAACAACAACAACAAAAGAAAACTACAAACCAATTTCTCTTATGAATACAGATGCAAATATCTGCAAATAAATACTAGCAAAACAAATTAAACAGCACATCAAAAAGATAATTCACCATGACCATGTGGGTTTCAACCCAGGGATGCAAGGATGTTTCAATATATGCAAATTGATAAATGTGATTCACCACATAAACAGAAGCAAAAACAAAGACCATATGAAAATTTCAATAGATGCAGAGAATATATTCCACAAAATACAGTGGTGTTTCATGATAAAATCCTCAGCAAACTAGGCATAGAAGAAATATATCTCAAAATTATAAAACCCATATATGACAAATATGCAGACAATATCATATGGAATGGGGAAATGTTGAAAAGGCATTCCATTTAACAACTGGAAGAAGACACGGGTGCCCACTGTCACCACTACTATTCAACATAGTGCTGGAAGTCCTACATAGAACAATCAGGCAAGAGAAAGAAATAATGGGTATCCAAATTGGGAAAGAGGGAGGCAAATTGCCTCTTTTGCTAACAATATGATCTTGTATCTAGAAAAACCCAAAGACTCCACCAAGAAACTCCTGGAATTGATAAATAAATTCAGCAAAGTCTCAGTATACAAAAATCTATGTACATAAATCAGTAGCATATCTGTATAAAAATAGCACTCAAGCTGAGAGTCAAAGACTCAATACCATTCAAAACAGCTACAAAGAAAATAAAATACCTAGAAATATACTTAACCAAGAAAGTGAAAGATCTCTACAGAGAGAACTACAAAACACTGATGAAAGAAATCACAGATGACACACACAAATAGAAAAACATCACATGCTCATGAATTGGTAGAATCAACATTGTGAAAAATGTCCACACTACCCAAAGTGATATAGAGATTCAATGCAATCCCCGTCAAAATACCAAGATCATACTTCACAGATCTAAAAAATAATTTTGTGTTTTGTTTGGAATCAGAAAAAAGCTCGAATAGCCAAAGCAATCTTAAGCAAAAAGAACAAATCTGGAGACATCACATTCCCAGACTTCGAACTATACTACAAGGCTATAGTAACAAAAACAGCTTTGTACCAGTACAAAAATGGAGCCATAGACCGATGGAACAAAAATAGAGAACCCAGATATAAAACCACCCCCACACAGCCAACCGATCTTTGGCAAAGCAGACAACAACATACGCTTTGGAAAAGAATTCCTGTTCAATAAATGGTGGATAGCCACATGCAAAAGATTGAAACAGGACCCTTATATCTAACCATATACAAAAATTAATTCAAGATGGATAAAAGACTTAAATATAAGGCATGAACCCATAAAAATTCTAGAAGAAAATATAGGAAAAACTCTCTAGATATTGGCTTATGCAGAAAATTTATGAATAAGACCTCAATGGAAATCATAGCACCAAGAAATATAAATAAATGGGACTTTATTAAACTAAAAAGATTCTGCACATCTAAGGAAATAATCAACAGAGCAAATAGACAACCTACAGAATGGGAGAAAACACTTGCAAGCTAAACATCTGATAAAGGGCTAATAACCAGCATCTACAAAGAACTCAAGCAAATCAGCAAGAAAAAACAGAGTCCCTTTAAAAAGTGGCAAAAGACATGAATATAAGCTTTTCGAAAGATGATAGACACATGGCCAATAAACATGTGAAAAAATGCTCAATGTCACTAATCATCAGGGCAACGCAAATTAAAATCACAATGAGATATCACCTTATGCCAGGTAGAATGGCTTTTATTAAAAAGTCCAAAAACAATAGATTCTGGTGTGGTTTCAGAAAGAAAGGAATGCTTATACACTGTTGATGGGACTGCAAATTAGTGAAGCTTCTATGGAAAACAGTATGGAAATTACTCAAATAGCTAAAAGTAGACCTGCCATTCAATCCAGCCATCCCACTACTTGGTACCTACCTAAAGGAAAAGAAGTCTTTTTGTCAAAAAGACACCTGCACTCAAATGTTTTTTGCAGCACAATTCACAATTTCAAAGATGTAGAATCAACCCAAAACCCATCAATTCATTAGTAGATTAATAAAATGTGGTATATGTATACCATGGAATACTATTCAGCCATAGAAAATGTTGAATCCGTGCCTTTTGCAAAAATTTGGATGGAACTGGAAACCATTCTTCTAAGTGAAGTATCTCAGGAATGGAAAAATAAACACCACCAGTCCTCACTATTACATTGGAACTAAACAATGAGCATACATGGGAACAGAAGGAAATAAAACTTACTGGAAATCTAGCAGGGAGGAAGGGGGAGAATGTGAGGGCAAAAACCTACCTAATGTGAACAATAGACACTATTGGGGTGATATGCACACCTGTAGCTATGGCTCAAGTATTAAAAAAGTGATCCACGTAACCACAACATTTGTATCCCATTAATATTTTGAAATTCAAAGAATGCAAAACAATGCTTCAGAGTGAATAGACAACCCACTGAATGGGTGGAAATATTCACAAAGTATACATACAATAAAGGGCTAATATCCAGGATCTACAAAGAACTCAAGCGAATGAGCAAGAGAAAAACAAACAGCCCCATTAAAATGTGGGCAAAAGACATGAAGAGAGATTTTTCAAAAGAAGATACACAAATGGCCAAAAAGCATACGAACAAATGCTCAACCTCACTAATCATCAGGGAAATAAAATTCAAACCACAATGAGATACCAACTTACCCCTGTCAGAATGGCAATTATTAAAAAGTCAACAAACAATAGATGCCGGCATGGATACAGAGAGAAGGGAAGGCTTACACACTGTTGGTGGGACTGCAAACTAGTACAACCTCTATGGAAAACAGTATCAAGATTCTTCAAAGAAATAAATGACAATGTAGCATTCATCCCAGCAATTCCAGTACTGGGTATCTACCAAAGGAAATAAGTTGTTTTATCAAAAAAACATCTGCACTCAAATGTTTATTGAACCACAATTCACAATTGCAATGATGTGTAATCAACCTAAGTGCCCGTCATTTCATGAGTGGATTAAGAAAATTGATGTGTGTGTGTGTATGTGTGTATGTGTGTGTACATACAAATTCAATGCCATCCCTGACAAACTCTCAACAGCTCTTTTTTGTAGAAATTGACAACATGATCCTAAAATTCATATGGAAATACAAGTGATACAGACTAAAACAATCTTGAAAAAGAAGAATAAAGTGTAAGGACTCACATTTCCCAATTTCTAAATGAAATCGGACCCCTATGTCACTATACACAAAAAACAGCACAAAATGGATCATAGATCTAACTGTTACAGCAAAAATTCTTAAGAGAAAACATAAGTGTCAATTGTCATAACCTTAGATTAAGGAACAGTTTCTGAGATAGGATACCAAACCCACAAGCAACAAAAAGAAAAATAGATAAATTGGACATGATTAAAACAAAAAAACTGCATGCCAAAGGACACAAGAAAGTGGAAAGACAACACACAGAATGGGAAAAATATTTGCAAATCATATATTTGATGAGTCTAGTATCCAGAATATCTGGAACTCATAATGTACAACAACAACAACAATAACAAAAAGAACCTAACTTTTTTAAATGGACAAAGGACTTGAGTAGACATTTCTCCAAAGACGATATACAACTGACCAATAAGCACAGAAATACATGTTCAACATCTTTAGTCATCAGGGAAATGCAAATCAAAACCACAATGGGATACCACTTCACAACCACTAGGTGGCTATAATGAAAAACACAAATAATAGCAAGTGTTAGGACATGGAAAAAGTGGAGTCCTCATACATTACTGGAGGGAATGTATTAATAAAATTGTTCAGCCACTATGGAAAATAATTTGGCAATTCCTCAAAGTTAAACATAGAATTACCATATTATCACATTACCCAAGAATTCCCAAGAATATTGAAAACATATCTCCCAACAAAAACTTATACATGAATGTACATACCAGCATACTAGCCAAAAAGTGTGAACAACCCAAATGTACATCAACTGATGATTGGATAAGCAAAATGTGGTACATATCCATATAAGAGAATACTATTTGGCA
Organism: Indri indri; assembly: GCA_004363605.1. Taxonomy (NCBI): domain Eukaryota; kingdom Metazoa; phylum Chordata; class Mammalia; order Primates; family Indriidae; genus Indri; species Indri indri. The sequence goes on from RJWJ010015682.1 coordinate 35,020, forward strand.
TAAAAAAGGAAAGATGTCCTGATACGTGCAACATGAATGAACCTTGAAAATATGCTAAGTGAAAGATGCCAGTCATAAAAGGCCACGTATTGTATGATTATATTTATATAAAATGTCTAGGTTATGTAAATGCTCAGAGACAGAAAATAGATAGTAGTTTCAGGGGCTGCTGGAAGGAGAAAATGGAGAATGACAGCTAATGAGTATGGGATTTATTTTGGGGGTATGAAAATGTATTGGATTGCACAACTCTGTGAATATACGAAAATGATTGAATTACATATTTTAAAAGGGTAAATTTTATTATATATAAATTATACCTCTAAATTGTATTTTAAAAAGAAATAAAGCTAATTCTCAATATATAAAATACAAGATACACATAGATAAAGACTTATTGGGTAAACTCAGAATTCCAAAGGGAGGAGCCATGACTCCATTTCTATGATTCATATTAAATTTTTCACTTTACCTAGAACTCTGCTTAAACAGATCTAGCAAGAATTTAGTAGACTTCGTATCTATTGCCCTATCCAACATCATAGGTCTCCACAATTCAGACTATTCTGATTACTGTTTTGACTATGCTGTCCACTATGGTAATCATTCTGACATTTCCTTTGGCCATTAAGTGCCGCCAATTGACCCATGCAACCCTGGGATCCAATTATCTCATTGCATTTCGGTTTCCTACTTCAGTGCCAGCAGTCACCACTCCCCCACCCATAATTTT
>RJWJ010015683.1:0-35782 GCA_004363605.1 Indri indri
TCCACCTCGCGAGTGTACTATTTTGCAATTCATATGGCATCTTCATTCTTACTTAGCAGACCCGAGACCATTCAGATCCGGTGTTGGGTGATGCGAGTAAATATGAACATACTCTGTGTGTGTATACACATGTCATAACATCAAACCTCAAGAGACTTGTCCTGTTATGATAGAAAGAAAATGCTATGGTACTTTGCTGTCAGAATATAAGGTTTCAGGACTGTTTCACTGAAATATTTCCCCTTCATTTGGGTTTATTATGAGGAACCCCTAAATACTATGGGGTTGTTCAGATTGGACTCATTTTATTTTCTTCTTAATGGAGAACCACTATCAGCATTTAATAAATCAGTGATATAAAACCAAACAAATAATATTGCGCCTTGCAAAAGTCATAAGAAAAAAGACTGAAGCAGAGAAAAGAAACAAAAAAATCAGAGCTATGAATTGTCAGGGAGAATATGACAGTGAAAACCAAAGCTGCAATTTTATTGTTTTTTTTTCCCTTTTCCTTGACCCCTAGAGAATACACAAATAAAATCAATTAATGGGCCTTGAAGAAGAATCACTTTAAACTGTTCAATTAAACCCCGCAATGCAGAGAACAGAAGGAGAAAAAAACAATAAATACGTCTTAAAAAATGGACTTGTCAGAGGCGCCAGGGTCCCGACATGCACCATTACTGACGGATCGAATCGCACTTCCATTAACACCATAATCTTATAGACTCCACAGGCTGTAAAAAAGGGATTTACTTTAATCAGGTTTGGTTAGGACTGAATTTGAAAAGCGCTACAAGTGAAATAAACCATGACCTCCACCTCTTTGATTTTTCTCCAGCATTGGTTCCCCAGTATGTAATTTGCTGTCCACCAGTGGGTCATTTTTAATGACTGTGATCTGCTGGTACATGTCTTTCTTTTAGTGGTGGAAATCATTAATACAGACCTGCAATATTCCTTCCGATTTTTCTTCATCTAATCATTAGATTTAACAGCCATCACTACCTCCAAAATAGTTCTCCCCAGATCTTCAGTTAGGCAAGTACCTAGTCTAGGCTTTTCCAAAGTTTCCAAAGAATTTCCACAGGTTTTACTTAAATAAAGAATGCTGAGGCAGGAGGATCACTTGAGCCCAGGCATTTAAGGCTATAGTGCGTGGACTATGATTGTGCCTGTGAATAGCCAGTGTACTCCAGCCTGGACAGCATAGTGAGACTCCTGTTCTCTTTTAAAAAAAGAAGAAGAAGAAGAATGCCATGGGCCTTAGTAAGTGCTGGGTGAAACAGAGCCAAACAGCTTTCTTTGCTGTAGCTCTTGTCAGTGCCTTTACTATGCTAATGTACTCACCAGAGGGTTTAGGATATGCAGTGTTGACAACATTTATGTTTCTATGGGACATTTTTAGAAGTTCTCATGAGACTTATGTTCCAGAGAAAGCACTGTGAGAAACACTGACTTAGGCAGCCTTTATGTATCTCACTCAGTAAATTCCCTACAATAATTTGATTGCTGCCTTGTTGGTAATAAGCACTCACCCAGAAGGCAGGTGGAGCGACTCTGGCAGGCCAGGTGAGATGAATGGCCATTAAGTAGACTGGGAAGTCTATAAATCTGAAAGGTGTCAGAATAATCTTTTCTTGCTGCTTTTTGCTTCATACTTCAGCCTTCCCAATTTATCAAAAGACACCAGCTCAATATTGAGTTGGATTTCTCCTCCTTTCCTTCACAGAGCAGGGGGGTCTAAGAAGACATAAGGTAGTGTCACGAAGCAGTTGCTGTTGTTACATTATTTTCTTCAGGGGTGTGTGTTTTTCAATATTAAGATGAACTGAGTTTTGTTCAGTATAGATTTTTAATTTTTAAGAACAATAAAGGCCATTGAACCGTAACTGTGTTATTAGCCCACGTAATGCCGTATAGACTTAAATGACTGCAGCTGAGCACTGGCTACATGAGAGTCGGGCTATGATTTTGAATCTCCCATTCTTAACGTAAACCCTGACCCTTCTTATAACACTGGGATTTATATGGTTACATCTACCATTTATTTTTTTCAGAATTTATTAAATTTTCTTCAAACTAAAATGGGTCAAATTTCTTTGTTATCCTGGTGCTCTTCTCTGATCAACTAGGAATGGCCACATGATCAAGAGAAGGGGAAGTTTGTGAGACAGAGAGGATGTGGCTCATCTGTGTCTCAGAAAATTCTACTATTGGAGGGGAAAGGCAGAAAATTCTGGATTATCTGCATGGTAGCCTAATTAAGATTATCTGCCCAAGGTGCAAAGGACCAAAGGGATCTCAGAGGAGAGGTAATGAAAACTAGATTTGGTGAAGGAAAAAAAGAAAAAGAAGGAAAGAACAACCAAACAAGAAATACTGGCAGAAATATGGAGAGGGAAGAGTGAGAAATAAATAATGTACATAAACCATGAGAAAACAGGTTGATTGGCAATGGAATACCAGGAAAGCAGCACAGAGAAGATGAGCAAATATGATAATACCAACATAATAAGACCCCCAAATTAAAGGATCTAATGGAAGATTAAGTCCTAAAATTGCAAGGTTAATTCTAGAAGCACTTTTAAAAGCCCCAAAATGCATAAAATTCACTTCAAAAGAGCTCCAATATTAAAAGCTCCCCAGAGGCAATGTAATAGAAAAGGGCTTTTAAATGCTATTTCTATTTTTTTCCCCTGTTTTCCTTAGGGGCTGTCTCAGAGGGATGATTTATTGTCTATTATATTTAAAGTGACAGGGCCAATTTTGAAGGCCTGCTGCAGCGGTGCTAGCATCAAAGTGCATGGGATTGCAGAATGTACCCGAACGCAGCCAATCAGCGCCTGGCTTCTGTTTGGCTTTGGGCAGCATGACTGACAGCAATGGAACAAGGGCCACATGGGCCTCTGCTGCTGTGACTAGAAGGACAGTCCTGTTGTTTACATATAAGTGAGGTTATTTATTAGATTAAATTAATTGTTTTCATCAAAGAAGATTATGATTCTTTTTTCTTGAAAAGGTATATGAACACAGCTCTTCCTAAAGGAGATCCAGAGGTGTGTTTTCCTGGAGCCAATATGAAAGGTCTCTCTTTTACTTGTTTAACAAATATGCACAGCATATGCACTGTGTCCCAAGCACTAGTCTAACTGTGTTGCATAGAAGTAGGTAATAACAGGAGAGAGACAGAGAGAGAACATTTTAAAAAGTGTTTTGACCGGTGATATTCCCAAAGAGTTTAAATGTAAAGACTTGAATTAGAGTCTAGATTCCACATATGAGAGCTCTGAGTGAACCCGAGTGAGTCATTCAACCCCTTTGAGTAAAAAAAGCATTAATACATGGTCTGCTTACCTTGCAGAATGCTGCAAGAATCAATTCAACAAAAGACAATGCATGCCAATGCTTTGAAAGCTTTACAATTAATATAGTTAACCATGATTATCAAGTTTGCTCCCAATTATTTCATCCATAATTTTTAGTGCTTTGTGGAATTGGGGGCATTTTGGCCAATATACATTAAATCAGAATTCAGAATCATTCTAAATACACTGACCTCAGGGTACAGTAAAGTGGAATAGTATATTCCTTTGCCTAGACATGCTCTCTAATAAAAGCCCCTTATTAGAATAATATGAAAATTCTTCATATATTTTTCCCCTCTTTCATACTAGATTCTTCTTAAAAATATTTTTGTTTATGCTTTTTGTGATTAATGTGATATTCATTGTACAAAATCAGAAAACACATAAAAATCAAAAGAAAAAAAAAAGACCATTGGTTACCCTATTACCAAGGGTTAATGTTTTCATGTATTTTCTTCCAGTCTTTTAAATATGTCTGCATAGTGATTATTCTTCAACATAATTTTAAGCAGAATCTACTTTTTGTTGCCTTCTCTTCCACTTACTAGTAGTCTTTTAAGTAAAATAACTCATTCAAATATATGACAATTTGGAATTATATGTATTTCATTAGTTCATGATTTCCTAAGTTGGGATTTTTTCATAAAATATTTTTATAATTATAATGTGGCAGTGAGTATATTTGTCCATAATTTTTATCCTTCTTTATTATTATTTTCTTAGAAATATAGATTTCTAGAAGGAAAATTTCTGTTTGAATTAATTTGGCCTATTTAAAGCTATTTACAAAGATTTACCAAACCCTTAATGGATGTTCTCACTATTACTAGGAAGTATTCCAGATGCCTTTCTCTCCATACCTACACCAACAGTTGACGTGGCCCAACTTGAGACCGAGGAACGAACATAGAGACACAAAGACGCAGACACATGACTGCAGCCCGTACAAAAAGACACAGACACCACAAGACAGTATGAGGTTGCAGCAAAAAAACTTTTGCTGGAGCTGCTTTATTTATAACATAGTCTGTTTGGCAATTTTCCCACTGTAATTTCTTCGTTCCCACACCGTCCCAACTCAACACGTCTCTGTTCCTTGTTGTTTCATCTCTGGCGAGCAGATGTTTGCATCTAAACTCTCTAGCCCCTCCTGTTTGCAGGGTGAGGGCGCTCTGGACTTGCATGCAAGGCCACAGACATGTTCTTGAGAAGAACAACAAGGAATCGTTCCCAGGCACAGGTGTCCTCTACAAACAGTGAACAATATCCTTTTTTTACTGTGTTTAAATATCTTATTTCATATGCTTTCAATGTATATTTATATTTAATATAAAAACATAAAAGTTATATTTTAATTATTTTTGATGTAGGATAAATTTTAGTCACATTATAGTTTTAACAAATAATCAGTCCTCTGGATGCTATTATGGAATATTTGAGACTACTTATTAGCATGGTATTTATACAATACAGTATTTTTAATAGGAAAAAGTCTTACAAAAAAGGATGGACAAGTATGAATGCAAAATTTACTCTGAGTTTTCTGGCAGCCAAAATAGAAATTTGTTCATTTTTTCATTAATTAATAGATGAAAACATCCTTAATCTTCAATAAAGGTTAACCCGCTTAGTGATAGTACATGCTGAAGTGAATTTACTTTATGGAATTTTAAAGAGCGGGCACTTAATAACATAATGGATGATGCCTTTATGGATGTTATAGCAAATCCAAAAAATGCTTTATCTTGGAGTTTCTTTTATCTACCCTCAGTAAACTCTGAGAGAAGATCATTAAAATATGAACCAATAGTTTTGTCAATGATTAAGTTATGTATGTCTTAAACTAATAACTCTCCAATGATTGATTCATTTTGATATAAAGGCAGATTTTATGTACCCATGTAATTATTCTAAGCACTTTTTGTCCACCTCTAAGCTTCATAAAACCAACAGCATAGGTAACTAATGTTTCTATTTTAGAGAAGAGAATACTGAGGCTTAGAGAGGTTAATAAATTTTATCCAGGTCATACAAGATAACACTGAAAGTAGAATTTGAATCTAAGGTGACATTCTCAATTATAGGCACTACTACTTCCAAATCCCTAGTAGTAAATTGCTGAGTAAATGCAGTATCGTTAGTATTTCCAGTAAAGGCAGTAAAAAAAAAAGAAGAGAGGAAGAAATTTCCTAGTGACTTTTGTTTTTAAAAAATTAGACCTGTGGTAGAGTTAGGTTTTTCTGAAGGTCAAAGAATGAAGAAGATTTGTGATTTTTTGTGTAAAGATGTGGGATTTTTTCCCATGGAATTTATTCAAATATTTCATCTTTTCTCATATCCCCTATTTGATATTGATTGTACTTCAGTCTGGATGAGAAGACATGTAAAGGTGGACATCTTGGTCCTGAATCAAGAAAACATTTCTGCTAGAATTCCCACATTGTGGACAGTGTGCAACACACTCTGCCACCTTCTGCCACATTAGCTAGGAAATTGATAAATTGATGCTGGTGTCTCATAAATTGTGTTGCTGTTGTTGTTTGTTTAAATATTTTGACTTTTATAGTTTGTTTTCATCTCATCAGATCGCCCAGTTTGAATGTTGTTATTTTTAAAACACAATCATCTGTTTTTAGATAACCTGTAATTTATACATATAATCAACTCTCGTTTATGCAGGAGTCAGTTACACAATTTAATAATTAGATTGAATGCTTTATAACCTCCCATCTTTTGGCCATTCATTGACACCATCACCTTAGAGTGAAGGATGGGAAAAAGAGGCATGAATGAATATTACTTGAGGTTGTTAGATTTGAGCTTTTGTGAAATTATGCAATAGCAAAAAATTAGTAGTCTTAAAATTTGTCTACTTACTGGATCTTCCTTCCTTCACCAATAGTGGCAAGACAACAGGATGAAAATCAGTTTTTAGCATATAACTATCCCAGAAGACTAATACCAAGTAAAGAAATACAGTAATAAAAATAAACAAATTTATTTATTTTTATAAACAGTGATTTTGAAAGCATATCTACCTTCACTTGAATTTCTCTAGTCTTGTTTTTCTGAAATTTTTTAAGCATCGGTTAAATAGCTAATACTCATATAACCTTTACTATGTCTCAGGAATTATTCTAAAATCTTTATATATAATAAGTCTTTTAAATCCCAATAACCCTATCGGGTATATATTGTTATCCTCGTTTTACAGATGAAGAAACTGTAGCAAAGAGAAGTTAGGTGGCATGCCCAAGGTTATACCTCTAGCAAGTGGCAGAGCCAGGATTTGAATGAGAGCAGCTGCTCTAGAGCCTGTGCTTTTAACCATTATTCTTGACAACCCCACCACATATTTTCATGGTTATCAGTATGTACGCCTTCTTTCATAGATTGTTCATTTTCTAAAGACTCTACTGTGTGTTATTCTTAGATTTAATTTCTTCTACCATATACTTATAACATTTGTAGTTTACATTTGCCTTAGTCTGTTCAGACTGCTATAGCATAATACCTTAGACTGGGTAATTTATAAAGAACAGAATTTTATTTCATCACAGTTGGTGGAAGCTAGGACGTCCAATCTCACGGTGCCAGCAGATTCTGTGTGTGGTGAGGGGCTGTTCTTTATGGAAGTGTCTTCTGTGTGCCCTCACATGGTGGCAGCGGCAAAAAGGGAAGTACTTGTTCCTGCCGAAGCCCTTTTATAAGAGCACTAATCCCATTTGTGATGGCTAATCACTCCCCAAGGGCTCTGCCTCTTAGTACCATCATGTCGGGGCTTAAGTTTCAACATATGAATTTTGGAGGGACACACATACATTCAAACCATACTAACATTTAACTTTATTATAATGCTTTATTTTCTCATCATTACAGTTGACTAGGGGATTTCTGTCTCTCAAGACTTAGTGTATTTCCTCTAGATATAAAATAAATAATTATAGAATTCTGTGGTGATAGAATCGAGGAGTCTTAGAATTGGAAGTGATCTCAGAAACCATTTGGTCCAGATGTTTACTTGACATATGGATTTCTTTTACAGGGAGAGTTTTTTGCTGGTTTCTTTTAAGCCCTTATCATCGTCAGAACTCATTATTTACTAGGAAAGTAACTTTACTTATTAAAGATCGCTTCATTTGGGTCAAAATTTATATCTTTGAAATAAGTATCTACCTGTTAATTTTACTTGTGGATCCACCCAAAATAAGCCTACAGCCTTTTCCCCATTAAAAAGCCTTTAAAATAGGCTGATTATTTTATGACTATTTCCCTCAAACACACCTCTCTTGATTCAATTCCTTCAATTTTTCTTCAGCTGACAGTGTCCAAGTTTTCTTCACTATCCTAGGTAATCTTCACTTGCCCTAAAATTGGTCAATATCTTTAAGTGGCCAGAATTAAAATGTACATTTGATCTATACAATGACAAATGGAATAGAGCAGATGTATGATCACCCTTGTTCAAGACACTGTACTTATCTTAAGCCTGAGAATGCATGGGTATTCCTAGCAGCATGCTCACATTGTTAAATCATAATGAGCTGTGCAATTACAATGTCTAACTCAGATGCGATACTGTGAAATTGCACTTACCAATTGGTACTTATGGTTAAGGGGTGGACCAAGGTGAAGAAGTTTACATTTGTTCATGTTGAATTTTCTTGTGTTGACTTGTGGGAAAACGAACTAGATTTCATTTTGCACCCTGCTTCTATTATGCCTTAGCTTTTCTCCTTAAATTTTGGGAAATGAGTTGATAATTTTGCCATGTATGTATATTTTACCCAAGTCATCAATAAATATGTTGAATAAGATAAATCCTAGAATGGAACCTTTGCTAGGTTATCAGTTTTTCTTTCAAAGTAATACATGAATTATAAATTCATGTGTTAATACTTTTATATGTTTATGTTGTTAAGAGCATACCTAACTGGTGTGTAATCCAGTGTGTTTTTCCATTTATTTTTAAAAACTGCAACATTTGCTGTGCAAACTCATTACATTATAAACATTTGGTATTCAAATATCAGTCCTCTCCCTTTCTTTTAGGGTTTGGGTAGGTTACTAGGAATTAATGCTAAATCAAATCTTTTCAGAATATAAAACAAAAATACTAATATTCTGTGGTATTATAAGTCTGTGACTACATCCTGGATATCATAGCTGCTTCTTGACATATGTTACTTTGAAATGAGCTTGTTGCCTGCTATAATGATTGTTAAGCATTGACATGGATCTTTCTTTTCCAAAATGGTGTACAATCGTTTTTATTAGCTATTCTTTTCGATAGTTGCAGGAGGTACTTCAGGATTAAATTCATAAATGACTTTAGGCTGTCATCACTCCAGTCAAAACGTTCTCCTGAGCTGTTAGGTCAAATTTGATTTTGTATTCGTGAGAGTAAAAAGTGCCCAGCTGTCTTCTCCAGCTACCTTGACAATGGGGAAGTGACAATGAAGAAAAGAAGCATCTTTCTGCAAAGTAACAAAAAAACCGTTAATGGAGATGGGACTAGAACTCACAGTTCCTAAATGTTTTTTATTACTGAATAGGAATTTGTGAGTCTGTTGCTTCTCTGTTATTTTCATCTAACTTAAGTGTTTTGCTCTCCTATTTCTTAACTCTATGATCTCTTCAAATGTATAAATTGTATTCTACAAGTTAAACATCACTTTACTTCCTGTTTTTAAGTCTGTAACACTTTGTCGAAAGTGGTTTATTAATTAAACAATCTGGAAGAATAAAATTGGAATTGGTTGACGGGGGCTTAACTTTTCGTGAGCCTTAAATCCCCTGCATAATTCTCCAGAACTTATTTGTTGCTCCTGGGAAGCAGAATCTGCTGTCCAGCTAGCTTGATTAGTGCTCCGAATGCTGAAATCTGACTCTTCCCTGACTCCTCTGGCAGCATTAGAGGCCACCCTTGCCCTGCCTGGCTCCTCTAACACGAAGCTCAGTGGGCTGCTTTGCATGTTCTAAATGCTGCGTGATCCTTCCTCCCATAATCAGGTTGAGCATCACTGCTTCCCCCAATATGCTCTGCACTTAATTGACCAATAGAGCTAGACATATGGAGGATGGAATCACAGACCCAAATCAGCAGTTGTCAGAAAAGATTAATTCAAACAGGAGACAGCAAAACACTTGCTTTTTCCCCCTTTCACTCTGCACTCATTTTTGGCGGTCTTTGAGAGAAATGATTATTAATCTCTCCACCTGTGCCCTTAGGCAAATGTCAGGAACTTCTGTGAACTGCTTTCTACTTCCCTAACTCCCTTAAGTCTTTCTTCTGCAGATACCTTCTGGCCCTTTGGCTAAGCAGGTGGCACTGGGGTGAGTCTGGCTAGTTTGTCTACGTGTCAAGTCTAATCTTCAGAATCCTGTTGGGAGAGTCTCCCCTGTGGTCATGTTGAGAGCACTTTCCTTCTCTGGCTCCCACTGAGAGCCAAAAGTGGAAAGGATGAGTGGATGTACTCTTTCTGTCTAATTTCTCCTGGGTATAGATCTCAACCTGTCGGTTGATCTGTAGATGTATACTCAGTTTATTTACTTTTGATGTTTCAGCCCTTTTCTGGGCTCTATGCAAAATAGAGAAACATAACACATAATCATTGCTCCTGAAAATTGTGTAAGGCAGAATGAAAACTAATATTGATTTAATATCTAATATGTGCAAGATATTGGGTTTAGCATTAGAAACTTAGAGCTTTAAGTCAATTGCTTACTGGTTTAATCCATAAGTGACAGAAAGCACAACCAAACCTGACTTAAAGAAAAAAAGGAAAAAGAATTTTGATGGCTCACATATCAGAGAAAGGAGTAAAGTCTAGTTTCAGGCACAGCTGGATCTAGAGGATCATCAGGGCCCAGGACCTCTCACTCTCTGGCTCACCACTTGCAGTGCTAAGATGTTTGCAAAGTTCACTATTATTACTACAACCTAGCCTTTCATCAACCACAGTGGTAAAAAAGGGAGAGCTGCTCTGAGTCATTTCTAAAGGAGTCCTGGCCTAACTTGTACTCACTGAAAGCTGTGGCCTTGGGGTCTAGAAAATGCAGATTAATGGTCTTAAGGCATAATCCTCCCTAGGAGTTAGAAATGGATCACTGGAGTTTAAAACTTGTTCCCACCTTTAATTTGTAATCTTGGGCAAATGACTCATTTTCTCTGGATCTCTGTTTCATCACCTGTCAATGGAGGAAGGGATAAAATAATACCTCTACTGAGGATTAAGTGGGTTAAGTGATGGTAAATTCCAGGAATAATATCGGAAACTTAGTTGATTATTATTGTTTATATTCAGGAGGAGCAATGCCCAGTTAGGGGGTTATTTTGTATGGGAAATTCTACCAAATGACCTCAATATAGAAAATTTTAGACTTGAGGAATAACCTAAATTGTCAACTTAACCACGGACATATACTACCACGGAGAGGTGTTTGCCCTGCCAGCTTGTTCAACAAAATGAAGATGGAAACTGAACAAATCCCAAGCCAGTGCCATAATGTTGTTGTGTAGGAGAGTGATAGCTTTGAAAGGCAATCATGGAAGGGATGCCCTGTTGGGATTGGACAGCCACCATTCAATCAGCATGACTTCATCAGTTCTGCATCTAGTGTGAGCTGGACAAGAAAAAGACATCAGAAGACACAACAGCATAATAGCAGAGCAAACTGTGAGGAAAGAGTACTTGAGGCAAAGACATCAAGTTGGTGGGAAGGAAATAAAAGGACATTGACAGCATAAGAATCTCAAAAAAGGGTTTTACAGGCCGGGCGTGGTGACTCACGCCTGTAATCCTAGCACCCTGGGAGGCCGAGGCGGGCGGATCGTTTGAGCTCAGGAGTTCAAGACCAGCCTGAGCAAGAGTGAGACCCCATCTCTACTAAAAATAGAAAGAAATTAATCAGACAACTAAAAATATACAGAAAAAATTAGCCGGGCATGGTGGCGCATGCCTGTATTCCCAGGTACTCGGGAGGCTGAGGCAGAAGGATTGTTTGAGCCCAGGAGATTGAGGTTGCTGTGAGCTAGGATGACACCACGGCACTTCAGCCTGGGCAACACAGTGAGGCTCTGTCTCAAAAAAAAAAAAAAGGGTTTTACATCAACGGAGGATGAGACTTGGGTTTGTTGAATAAGTGATTTGCCTTAGACTCTCTCCTTTGTATTTGGAAGATTTTTTATGTGACAACCAAGAAAGGGCCTTATATGCTGGACATGGTGAGAGAGGCTCTATGTTCCTGCAATAACTAGCAGTTAATCATTGTGATTCTATTGCTCACTGCCTAGAACATTATTATTACATAGATAGTGGCTAAGGTATACAATGAGAGAGGTGGGATGCAGAAGCTATGTGGAATATTTCTCTTTCTCCAAATTTGATCTACTATTTATACATCTCACCACCAGCCAATTTGTGGTAGTAATAGAAATGACAGTGTTAAGTAAGAGGGATTTTATTAGTTACCACCGAAAACAATTCTGTCATCACTTTTATTCACCACAGCCTTGTAAACCTTGCCTCCAATTTTACAATTTATCGGTGAAAGGTCCTCATAGCGCAGGCTTTTATTGCTCCCTCCCCATCTGTGCTAGAATATAGGAAAGAGACTTATTTCACCATTCATTAGTGAACAGACCCTGAAAGCAGGTCAATGAGCATCTTCTACCATCTTGCTTCTCCCCCTCCTTTTCTGCCTTCATATTAGTGTAGTCATCCATAAACATCCCCCAAGTCACGACTGTGTTTCTTAGCATCATGTTTCAGTTAAGGATATCTTAGTCTATAACGGTATTTCTCAAATAGTGGTCCAGCCACTATCTGCAGTTGAAATATCCAGTTTCTTTTTGAAAATGCAAATTCTTTGGACATTGGAGTCAGAATCACTGAAAGCCCAGGAATATGAATTTTTTCAAGCTCCTTAGGTAACATTTGTAAACACAGTTTCAGTGGAACTGAACCATTGAGAACCATTAGTCCACAGCTGCACTGCCCAAAAGAAATACAATAAAAGTAACATACGTAATTTTAAATTTTCTAATAGACAAATTTAAAAAAATAAGATACGGGTGAAATTAATTTCAACAATATATTTTATCTAACTCAATATATTCGAAATGTTATTTCAACATGTGATTGATATAAAATTATTAATACAATATTTTACATTCTTTTTTACCTTCAGTCTTCAAAAATCCAATGTGTATTTTATACTTACAACACATTTCAATTTGGAGCAGCTACATTTCAAATGTTTAATAGACCCATGCAGTTAGTGGCTGCCATATTGGACAATGCAGGTCTGGTGAGATGGGGACTCTTGTTTTTTTTTGTTTAACACAAACTACTGGTATTGTCAGAATTTTACCATGCCACTTGGCCTTTATTTATCACAGAACATAGAATGCTTCTGATTTGTGCACTGACTAAAATGAATGGTCACACAAATCCTACATTCTGTTAGCCATATATCTATAAAATTCAAGCTAGAACTTTTTGATTACATAACAAATGAGATCATTATTTTAAACTTTTTATCATCCAGGGGGTGTTTCATTTTCCTTTTGTCATTAAAAGGATAATTTCTTCTGTGAAAATATATAATAAGAACAAATGTTCTTTCAATGACTATAGCAAAGCCATAAGACCTGGGCTTTATGTGGCAATAACAATAATAACGAAGTTTATCGAGCGCTCGGTTGTGCCAGGTACTATGACTTCACCAAATCCATATAATTCTTGTCATTTAACAAACTAAGAAATGGAAACTTAGAAAAATAACTTGCCAAAAGTCACACAGATTTTCAGGTTCTTTCTATCATGCACTATGCTAAAATTGTGCACTTTTAAGTAATCAGAATTTTTAACATAATTTTAGTAATTAATACTAGGTTGTTTTGTTTTGTTAGGTCTTTCACCAGGCAGCTATCTCAATCAGCAAATGCTCTGACCAAAGCGATTCCGTAGGTATGTATATAGGTAGACCGTGAAGTGCCTCTACAGCTTTGTGAATTCCCATGTTCGTGTATGAGAATTGCCAGCAAGGAAAGAGAAGCAGCTCTTCTTATCTTCCTTCTTGTCTCCTTATCTCTTAGACCATTGATTCTTTTGATTGACTTTCTCAGTCTTTAACACTTACCCTCTTATGTAGCAAACTGTGAAGCTTGAGCAGTGTAAAAGACATTATGCTTTTTATTTCTACTGCCTTTGAATGCCATGTAAATGGAGATAAATGAAACCCCAACAAAAGCGCAGACCCAGTATGAGAGTCAGCTCTATCCTGTGGGGAAGATGGGGCAGTGAGCACATGTGAGGGGCAGGGCTGAGAAAGGAGGTGGAGGAGTGGGAAACAGCTGTCTGGTAGAGCCGCACAGGTGTATGGGGTACTCATTAAGTTCCCATAGGCTCTGTCATTAAGGCTGTGGCAGATGTTCTCAAATGTGACTGGTATAGTCACAGGGGAGACCATAAACTCAGCTTAATGTTCAGAGCACTGGTGTGGCACTGCTGGGCAGAAGGTTGGTGAGTTGCATCTCCTTGCCAGAAAGGCAGCTGCTCTTGTCTTCTTAGTTTGTGGAGTCTTTGTTGAATTCCTCCTTGGCAGCCTAATTGTATCTTACTGGCTCAATTCCACTCCTTTATGACTGACCTGTGTTATTACAAAAAGAAAATTCCACGTAAGTAGAGGAAACATAAACAAAACCCCTCACACTCAGAGGCTACAGTATAGTCCTGGGCCAAGAGTCCTGTGAGAGCTTACCCAGTATCAACCCAGCTCCAAAATATCTTAAGACATTTTCAGCTGAGAGATATTCGAATGGGCTGGTAGCATAAGGCCCAGAACAATCTTGAAAATTGCATTTGGGACCCTGGAATTTTCACAGCTATACTACATGGGGAGGGTACATCAAAAGCCATTTACTTTTCCAGAAGGTGACAAAACAGCTATTTGAAGCCAGATCTACAACAGAAGTACATCTTTGGTTTTTTTCTTTCTTTCAAAAAATTTTACATCACAAATTTTTAGGACCACACCCTAGGAATATAGATTGTTGCATTTTTGTTCATAGGTGGAGATAAGGGGTAATGCTGGTTACTGGGAATGCAGCACTGTGGCCCTTTAACAGTGATAGGTGCATACTAACTTAGCTCACTGATGAGCTGATTTGAGTCAGGAATTTGGTATCATTGGACCAAAAGCACTGATCCCTTTGTGTGCCGTTTTGTACATATCCATTCAAAACTTAGTATCCACGACTGGCAAAATCCTCAAGCATTAGACAAAACGGGGTAAATCTTAATGATTGATATATCTCAAGAGCAACCCTCTGCAAGTCTAAATAGCTCTAAGATAGTCTATTCCTTTTTATTTTCTTTTGGGGATTCCAAACCACTTGGCATTTGGAAAATCCTGGTTGTCAATTACTGACATTTGAAAGAAGATAGATCAGGTCTTCAGGAGATGGCTTTTTAGCTATTTGCCTAAAAATTTTGCAGTTAGCATATCTTTGGTGAATTTTTCAGTGTTCTTAGGCTAGCTCCCAGCCTCAGTGGTCCAAGTGTCAATCTTATCAGTGTCTGGAGTTGATTGGATTTAGAAGGCTAACTAATAATAATGAAACTCACAGAAGCTTGAACTATGAGACAGAATGTCAAGTTATAAATTCATAATGATATAAGTATCAGCATGCTGAAATCTGCCTGCCTACGGCATCCCTCCTTTTAGTCCAATCCGTGTGGGACAAAGAATTGGTTAGTACCCATGGACCGAAAACAGGGATAATTGGTTGTGTGAGTCACATATATATTAATGTGTCAAATATATCTACCTCCAAGACGATAGTTATAAACATTTATTGAGAAGGAACTATAGCCCAGGCACTGTCCCTGATACTGGGCATATGTTAACTCAATTGTTTTCACAACAAACCTAATGCTTGATTCTGTTTTACTCATTTACAGAGGATAAAGCTGAGTCACAGAGATAAAAATAAGTTATCCAAGGTTAAGGAATGAGTTCTAACTAGAATCTAGGTAATGTGGTCATAGCTCCTAGCTTTTAAACCCTCTACTATAATGTATACATAACTATCAAAGAAATTAGGCAAGTTCTTTGTATAGGGACTATCTTCTCTTAACAGGTGTTAGATACTCTACCAAATTCTGGCTCTTTGTTTCCCTTTTCTACAGCCCAAGATAATCTTTCTCATTTTGTTCAGTTTTTCTCTGGACAGGGTACACAGTAATTGCTTGGAGTCCAGTGTATTAACTTTCAGTCAAACTGCTGCATTGCTTTTCCTAGTTGCCCTTGATAGAAGTTACATAGAATTCTCAAACCTCTTCGTTCACATGTTTATAAATATCATGACCGTGCTTCTTTCTAGAGCTGGCCAGTGGACACACATTATCTCTGCATCTAGCCAGCTTCATTCTCGGAGCTCGACATTATTTCCTAGTCCTCAGTAGATTCTGTGTAATTTACCCTAGTTGCCTCCCACATCTGTAAAATCCAAAATTCTTGAAATTCCCTCAAACTCTCTTCCTGTACAACCTCTCACATGAATACTCAAAGCCTAGGGCTGCAACCCAAGCAGTATTTTCCACTTCCCAGGAAAGTTTCTGGGGCGTGTCTAGCCTGGGGTTCAGGGATACAAAGTCAAATTTGCTATCTAGTGATTTTGTTTGCATATAAGAAAGAGACCCTGAAATCTTGATTGGTGTCTTCCATAGTGTTCTGGTGCTTACTCAGACTATTAAGGAAAGAACTAGTCCTAAATTCAGTTTGCTTGTCTATGCTTTAGTGTAGCTGTCCTTTTAAATGTCCTAGCTTTAATTTCTAAAGCAGAGACTTTATCCTTGTTCATTCACCTCTATTCTGTGCTTATCGCAAATTGTTTATTGTATCTGGAGTGGGCTCGTCTCCTAAGTCAATAAAAATGTCATATAATCAAGAGATTTTTGGAATATAGAGAGAATCAGATACAACCAAATTATTATTAAAAGGGCAGTTGTTATGCTGTGTTTTTGTTCTGATGAATTTTAGATGATTATATTTTTTCAGAGTTTTAGGTGTGTATTGTTTTTAAGATTAAACAAATTTATTAGAGGAGTCCCAGCACACGAATATTGCATGATCCGTTTCACAAAAACATTCCCTGTCTTAATTTCTTGTATCAATACAAATGGAAAAATGTCCCTACTTTCAAGGGACTAGCAGAATTTCTTTTTTAGTGTGTAAAGTTTGATATGCAAGCATCAGCTGAAATTTGGAGCATGACTTCTTGAAAACCACTAATAAGAGTCAGTGAGGTCAGCAGTCTCTGCGGAAAATCAGGAGAAACCTATTTATCATCAGAGAGATATAAAAACCAAAATCCGAAACTGGCAGTAAGTTTGTCCCTAGTCTCAAAACAGTTTTATTTTTAATATACCAATCCTGTATTTCCTGCTGTTTGTGGATCCCAGATCACCTTTTAGTATTTGAGATGCATTATAAATTATGATAATGTAACATACTAGAAAACTGTCACGTTTACATTAGCAGATAATCAACACATTGGTTCCACTGGATCTGCCCAGTCCAATGTGATAACCACTAATCATATATGGCTATTTAAATTTAAATTTACATAAATTAAAATTAAAACCTAAAAATTCTGTTCCTTACTTGTACTAGCCACATTTCAGGTGCTCAGTAGCCACATGTGAGTAATCACTACAGAACTGGATTCAGTGCAGGTTTAGATGTTCTTTCTACTCTTTGACCCAGGGTTGGAACCTTCTCAATGAAAACTCTCACAAATCTTTTTCGAACACTGCTTGAACACAGACAGATGAGAAACACACCAAGCCATAAGATAGCACATTCCTCAACTGAAGGCCTTTAAATTAAAAAAAGAAAGTTCTCCTTCAAATTAAAGAAATATTTAACTCCTTTTAAGTTTCATCCATTAGTGGCAACTAAACAGAAAAGAATCCAATGCAAGCCACTAAAGCAAATTATTGGACTTTTACGTGTTAGCATTCCTTTACCCATGTGTACCTGTTTTTCAGTCATTGCAGAGGCAAAGGAGAAAATCAAGCACAATGTTAGTACTTTGGGGCTTCGCATATGAATATTAAAGCAAAACACAATGGAAACTCTCCTCTTTTAGTGAGGTTCACAGTTCATGCTGAATTTCATAATCTGTAAAGTGCCATTTTACTGCTGAAAACTCTCATTCATGCTTTGGAGGATGCATTTCATGAGCACCTAGGTCTGATTTCCTCATTCTACAGATAAGCAAATGAACTATGAAATATGTGCCTACACAATGCTGGGTGCATAGCACAGTATTTTCTAAATAATGGGTCACAGATCATCAACAGTTTGTGAATCGCATTAATTTTTTAAGTAAAATAAAACATAACATAATAGGATAGAGTAGCAAGTATCAGAATACACTGCACATAGTAAAATATATTTTTGGTTCTATTTATATACATATATGTGTATGTATGTGCGTATTTATATATATATATATATATATATATATATATATGAAGGTAATAAGACACGATGTAATGTATTTCTTGCTGAGGGGTTGCAATCAAGAAATTTTGAAAAGCTCCTGTAGGAACATAACCTTTTGGGGGTATTGTCCATAAGATATGACTTATTCGAGGCACGTTTTGATTGAAGTTTTGCCAAAAATAATCTTTTAAGTCTAATCTGAATTCCTGTGCTTATCTCCCAGTTTATTCTTGGCCCTGAGTAGATTAGACACCTTGTAAAAGTTAAATGCATTGGGTCATATTTTTTTTTTTTACTAAACAGCAGATGGTCACATCCCATTACATTGTAATTTGGTCAGTATTTGGAAAGACATTCAAATGAGCATGTAGTAATGAAATTTCAGTCTCATCCTGTTCACATTTACTTAGCACCTACAGAATATACTGCTTTGTATCAGGCCTACATCTGTAAAAGAACCATGCAGTGTGGGACAGAGAGAGATGTTATTAGTTGGATAGCTCCTTAGGTTGGTCTTAAAATGTGGTTAACATTTTGACAGACCCAACCTCTCTGTAAGGAACAGGAATATATCTTCTGTTTCATTAAAATAATATGTATCTATATAATAATACCTATGTTTGTATGAATTTTGAAAATACTTAAAATCATGTATTCTACATCTTAATGCCATGACTAGTATCATTGGTCTTTATTACAGAAGAGAAAATTGAAACTCTGACATGTTAAGTGACCCGCCCAAGATCACATGTTTAGTAAGGTGGCCTAGAACATAGGTCTTTTATTTCCAGATCCATTCCATGCCCACAGCATATGAGAGGTGGAGACTTTTTCTATATGGGTATACAGAAATAGGACTCAATCACTGCTAGTCAGTTTTTAGTGAAAAGAGAACAAACAGGTTAATAAGTATTCTTAAAAATGATTTGCTAAAAATCAACTATCATATAAGCTCACTACAATTTTTCCCAGCTCCTGTGATTTCACTAGTTTAGCAAAAATTCACTAAGATTTGTAGCATTTCATTTTTGCTACATTCCCCACATATTACATTTAAAACATTTCTGCAAAGAGCGGCACGGCTTACTGAATTTCTCTTAAACCTGCCATCCGATACGTTGTAGGCCTTGGGCATATGAGCTCCTAGTAATTTGCATGGTAATTAAACTCATTTAGACAATACATTGCTTAATAAGGGATGGGACAGCTTCTCACCTAACACTTCATTAAGCTACCTGTGCTAAGGCCTTTCTAGATGACAGGGCCAAATCCACATCACGATATTAAATATGTTGTACATTTGTTAAAATTTTTTTTAGTTAGCCAGGGAGAGAAGAACGATGTTGGATTCAGAAACAAATGTTCTCTTCCAAATCTGCCATTTTCCTCTGTGTATCATATTATGCTTCACTGGTTTTTCACTTGTACCTCAGTCTCCATTTTTCAAATCAACACGTATGTATTGAAAGCCAGTTATAGGCCGGATACTTTCAGGAGGACTGAAAAGGTAAATCTCACAGTCTCTGCCTTCCTGAACTCACAATTTAGAAATTATAACAGTAAAGAGAAGACAGACTTGTGAAAAGCTGCAGGCGGTAGAAGAAACAATGTTGTCAATGAATAACAGAGGTTGGATTAATTTGTTAGAGGATTGTCAAAGAAGAAACAATTAACTCTAATAGTGTATCAGAGTAAGCCTTTTGGAAGTATATTTTCTTTTGTTTTATTTTATTTGTGTTAAATTTTACTAAATTCTGGTCAAGTACCAAACATTATTCAAAGGGTATCTCATGGGTCAGTTTCCTCTCTCTCTCTCTCCCATTTTACATACAGAAAAACCGAAACACTGATAGATAAATATTTTGCCCAAGTTTACTTAACTCCAAGTAATGGAGCCTGAATTTGAACCACTCTCGCTTGGACACATTCTTAACCACTATGTTAATACAGCTCTGTCGGCCTTGAAAGAGTAAAACTATTTTGACAGGTGGCGAGTGAGGACCAGGGCAATTCTGATGATGCAAAATCATGAGTAAAGGCACAGAAATGCCTGTGTTTATGTTGCTTTGAGCTGCCCTCTTCCTGGCCGCTGGTATGTAGGGCTTATGTTAGAATGTAGAGAGAATGAGGCTGCCAGATGAGGCCTTGGAAGTAGGTGAAACTTCCTGGGTAAGGATGCAAATGAGGAGGGGCCAAGGACAAAGCCCTGGGGATTTCTGACATTTACCAGGCAGATGGCAGTTGGTGAAGGTGATAGATACAAAAAGGTCTCTTCTATGTCTTTCACAGGAAGGTAATAGAAAATAATTAAAATAAAGATAATGGAACAAATACTAACTGTGAAGGATCGTACCTCTCAAATATTTATTGAAGAGTTCCCCTTGGCATAGTGCGCTGCCTTTACAAGTACAAGTCATTTACAATGGATTGGTGCAGGGAGAAGGATACAAATCCTACATTGAAGGATTCCGATAGCACATACTCTCTTCATCCCCAACCAACTTGTAGTTCCACAATTTTAACATTTATTTCTGCCCTGCACATGTACAGGCAGAATCACCACCGCAGTGATTGTGGAAATACCAATAAAATTACATAAATAAACAGAAAAGTAAAGAGTACTCCTAAGAGTACTTCTAAGAGGGATTCACTTTAAAAAGGGGAAAAAAATCAAAATTAAACAAAGTAAATGGTTCTTGGGTTGTGTGTGTGTTTGTGAAATCTTATTTTGTTTCAATTGCAAGACTCCAGAGCCTTTCATATGTTGATGTTACTGTGAGCCACAGGAAGAAGATGGCTTATGTGGCACTTACCATTTTAGTGGCCATGGAATCCTACCTTGTAGGATTTCTGTGGAACACATTCTGGGAAATGCTGCCCTGCCAATTTGTTCACTAGTGTGCATGTCATGTGCTTTGAGTCTGTTTGTCTTATGATAGCAAAAGGTAAGACATCTATAATGAAAATCTGTATTTGAAAGTAGTGTTTCCTAAATTGTTTCTCCATTTAAATGTCATGTTCATTCTTTCTTCTGAATTTCTGCAGCACTTTGTACCAGTCATGCAACTTTCATATAATATTTTCTCTTTTTTTAGTAAAAGTTCCTTGATCAAAAAGCTTGCCTCTTCAGTTTTTGAACAAAACTTTTGCTAAATGAATGAATGAATGAGAGTGTAAGAACCTTCTAGATATATAATGACGCTAAAATTGTCTTATATATAAAGAAGCAAAATAATTTTGAGAACTCTGCTTTCTTGCTAATTGTGTGTAAATATACAGAAGGAGAAGCCAATAAATCATAGAGTCAAAGAAAGGAAGCCCAGTTTTGCTGTCTTTAAATTCACTTCATTTGTTCGACCATTATAATCGCATAGAAGGAATTGAGTTAGAGATCTGCGAAGCTTGTCTGGACTTGAGTAGGTGAGATATGGGACACCCTCACCAAAGGATGGGATCAGGGTACGCAGTGTAGGCAGAAGAAACTTTGGTTTACTGATAAAAGCTGAGAGACTCTGAAAGCTGTCTCCAGAGATTGATTAGATGATGAAGGAAGCCCTAAGCCTCTTTTCCTGATAAGACACTAACCTAGCAGGGTCGATTGATTTGGTAGTGGTTGTCAGCAATGGCAGGTGCAAATTTAAGCATAGATCCTGCCCAAGAACAAGCAGTTCCTGGTGGGTAAAGCAAATAGCAATATACCTTTAAAGGAGATGGTGGCAGTCAATCAGAGACATACATAGTAAGAGGTCTGGCAAATTTATTTTACTTTATTTTTAGCCCTTTAAATTGATATTCTACTTTTTAGAAACATGTTAAGATATATGCTCCTTTATATGCATGCTGCTTTTTAAATTGGGTTTACAGTATTTAGGGGGAACATTTGTACTACATGGTCTCTGAAGCTACAAAGAGGAAGCTTTGCTGTTATGTTGTGGTATTTAGTTGACAGTGGCAATGTGGAATCTTGACTCCAAGACCCTGTTACCTTCATCAGGCTCTCAGGATTGGTTTGGCAGGGGACAGGAATAGGTCAGATGCATCTCTGCTAGAAAATTAATACATTTTCAGCCATGTACAGACTCCACCTAAGTGTCGTGTGTGTTATCTTCTGTACAAATTGTATACGAACAAAAGTGACACAAAACTCACACTAAAACAATGCTTTTTTTTTTTTTTTTTACCTTTTTATGCACTTGAGACAAAATGGGCCAAGGAAGTCATCAAATAGAACATCTCTAAGCTATTTCTAGTACAAACTGGTGATATGGATGAATGAGAGTAAAATCCTACTGATCACTCAATCTGACCATCAGTCAGTGTAAATCAGCTCACACACACAGCTCCAGTTGTACCATCCCAGATGAATTTCTGTGATATCTCCTCTGCTTACCAAGAAATGTAGTTCTGTACAGAAATTGCCTCTGAAAATTATCCAGTCTGGACTGAGTAGTACTTCCCTAGATCTGAACTCAGAAATTCCCCAGTGCAGAATAACCTGTCATCTGTCTCCCCTTCCTCTATCGTTTCTAATTCCCTCTAATTATCAAGACGCATTCTTTTCTCATTTTCTCTACAAATCTTTTACCTTGGGATCTTTAGTTTGTAATCTCATTTCCCTTTTCTGCCCAGAATTATTATCCAAGTCTTGTTTTTCCTCTTCTGTGCCACTATCTTCCTAATTTAGAAGGTAATAAACTTAGTTGATTTCTAAATCATTTTCTAAATGATTTAGATGACTTTCCTTAATAAAACAACAGAAAAAGAATTAGTATGCCTTTAACTTTATTTCACAGCTTCATTAGCCCAGTCTCAATCCAGCAGCAAAGACTAATGTGCAGAGAAGTAACACACACATCACTTAGGCGGAGCCTATACATGGCTGACAATTCATTAGATTTCTGGTAGAGATGCTTTTGACCTGTTCTTGTCCCCTGGATTAGTGACTGGCTAATGGGAATATGCAAAGGGTAACTCTTAACTTTCACATGTCTTTAATTTGGGGAAATGAACGTGTTTTCTAAACACAGGGAGAAGTGTGAGACAAGTGATTGTTGTAGGGAATATTGCTCAGTGGAGTTTGAGAAGATGCTGGTGGGCTATGAGTCTGGAATAATATAAAAATATGTCTTTTATCCAAATAAAATTTCCCCCTATGTTGAAGAATAATATGAAGAAGGAGGAGGAGGAGGAGGTGGAGGAAGAGGAGAAGATGGGAGGAGAAAAGAAAAAGGGGAAGAGAGGAATAAGAGGAAAAGAGAAAAAAGCAGCAGAGAAGGAGGAAGGGTTAAAAGAAGAAGGAAAGAAAAGCGGAGAAAAAGAAGAGAAAAACAAGCTAGTGTTCTCTGGCGAAAGGAGAGAGTGGGGGCAGAGAGAGAGACAGAGAGAATGGGACTGTAACTAAGTTAATATTTACCGAAGCTTCCCTGGAACCCTGAAGGTTTACATGACATTTCCAAAGACTGTATGTCTAGGCACTCTCCTGGTTCTTAGCTTGTGGTGATCCCCAGCTCTGGCCAGCGTCGGCATCCTCAATGCTGTTCTCTTTCCATTCCATAGCAGCCCAGGGCATTTCTGTCTCCCAGCATTCACAGACATGCAGTGGAAGAGAAGAAAGAAATATAAAAAGGAAAATTAGAGAAACCTAGCAAGTGCTAATGTGGGGGTTGGGAGTAAGGAAAAAAAAAAAAAAGACAGAACTTTGTCCTGGGCCTCACCGTGCTCACTCCTCAGCAGAACCTCCCTCAGCCCAGGAGGAAGCTCAGTCCCCTCTCCCACGGAGCAGTAGAAGTTCTATTCTGGTTTTAATGCCTTTTACCAAGACCTCAAGGGGAAAAGAGAAGGAAGCTAACACTCTTCGAGACCCTACCATATACATGCCAGATGCTTCCTAAAACACTGCCATTTAATTCTCACTGTGCTATGCCATAAACATTATTATCTTCATAACTCATTTGCAGAAAATAAGCCTCAAAGAATTTCTGTTACTTTCTCAAGTTTTCACATAAGTAAGGAGCAGAAACTGGACCCAAGACATTATGGCTCCAAAGTGTCTGCTCTTTACAAGATGTCAAAACTGCAACCTGGTTATGCCTCAACTGTGGGGTTTTATTTATTCAAATTAGAACTGCTGCAAGGTAGACTTTTGCTTCTGGTTTCTCTATCTCCAGATGCAAATAAAGCCTATTCTTCCATAGGGTGAGGTATTTTAGCAAGGGAAAGGAAAATTTCACTATTGTGATCTTCTTTCTACACTACATTTCAAAGAATTTTATTTTTAATGTTTTTTAACATAAGTAATATATATGTTTAAAAGAAATGTTAGAAAATGTATATGAACAAATAAAGGAAATTCCATGCCCCCAAAATGGCTCTGATTTTACCACCCAGAGATAAATAGTGTGAAATTATGGTATGTAATCTTTCATGTTTTGTGCATATTCATAAATTATGGTAAATTACCATATACATAATTTTGAAAATTGAGTTTTCCCATTTAACATTACTTTATTAACATGACATAATTGTATGTGAATGAATATACATCTACAGCACCGTCTTTTAATAGCTGCAGGGTATCCTCTTAAAGACTCTGTAAATTTTAATTCATCAAAACCCTATTGGTTGACTTTTTTCCTACATTATAAACAAAAATTCAACGAACATCTCCACAATGAATTCTTTGTCAATATTCTTAACTGCTTCTTTATTAAGAATTCTTAGAAATAGAAATTACTCTATCAAATTGCTGTATCTATTTTTTAAACTTTTGATAAGTATTGACATATCTGCCGCAGAAAGTGTGCCAATTTACAATTCTGGCAACACCCTCACCAACATAAAGAAAACCATATCTTTATAAATTTAATAGGCAAAATAATCATATTATTCTAATTTACATTTTCTTCCTTTTTAATTTGCTTCAATAATATATGTTTTTCTTATAAAGTCTGTTCATACAACTGTTCCTCCCAGTTTGTATTTTACTATTATGAAAGATTACATGTTTATGTATCTAAATCTATTATGCTTTTCCATTTTTCCTGCCCTTGTTTTCTGACCTTATTTTCTGACCTTGGTGTCACTCTGAGGGAAGTCTTTCTCATCTCAAGATTATGCAAATATATAACTATGTATTCTTACCAGTGATCCCTGAAATGTCGTCCTGGGCCAGCCAGTTTGCAAATCCTACACTCCAGATATTAGTCTCAATTTCTTCCCCTCCTCTCCCTGAGACTCTCTTAGAAAGACTGATATCAAGAAGGACATTGGTGAGATCATCCAATCATTCATTTAACAAAACACAGAGCAAGGAGCAGGATACAAATTTGTCTTCCTCTGGTGACTGTTAGCTTAACAGCTCCAAGGGAATAATAGAAAATAAGAGGAATTATAGTTTTCACCTAAAGTAACTTCCCAAAGAATGAAACTCCCTTTCAGCTGCTGGAGCTTCAATCCCTGGGCTTTGTTGCTTGTAGACCCAGGGAGCAACTTGTGTAGCACAGAAGAATACATCCCAAGGCTTGCCTTTAGTGGTATCCTCCAGGTCTCAAAGCAGAAGCTTTGCAATTGCAAACAGCTTTCAGAAGCTCCTCTGCCACAGCCAGGCAAGCCAAAAGGGCTTGGGATATATGTCAGACTAGTTCCAATGAAAGGGGAAGTTTGAATTCATCCCTGATTCCAGATGAGAATGAATCACCCTCATGTGTGCACTAGGTTGAAAGAAAGTTCCCTTTAAAAACATCCCAATGTTCCACTCTCGCATTTTGTCAGAGACACATTCAAATTGTACGTTTTCCTTCCACAAGAACAACTTTTTGTCACTCTGGATCTATTGCATACATTAGCAAATTGTGAACCTCATTGTTGGCATGGTGTTCTGCCTTAGAAGAAAAACCTGGTCACCTATTTGAGGATAGTTACCAAATTTAGGCTAGCTCACTATGCCTTAACTGTCACTACCTCATCATACCAATATGTAGCTAAATTAAGCAACCCTTTTGTATTTTCCAGGCATCTACAGAACATGATAAATATATGGCTTATATTTCAGGATTACAAGGAGTGACTTGTAAGTCACCAAGACAGTAAAAAGAACATAGATCTTGAAATTAGAGATTAATCTCAAATAACTAATTTCTAAGATAAATCTCAATTTCCCCATTTGTGAAAATGGAAATAATATTTCTATTATGTAGCCATTATAAGACTTAAATGATGTAAGCATATGGCATCACAGAGCCTCAAATATACTAGGAAATATACGACGAATTTAATTAATTGTTTATTTTTGTTCATTCCTAGCAGTTGTCATTTCCATGAACACAGTGTCCCAATTGGAGACCACATTCATTAGGAAATCAGTACTTCATTTCCATTCATTGGGCGCCATTTTGTCAGTGATTCGTCGGCCCTTTTCCTTCCTCTTCTTAGTCCTTGTTCCTGTGTTCTGGGAATGGAAGTGGACTTAGGGGAGGGGGATGAAGGGAGAAGAATTTTCATGGTCATTCTCTGCTAATTGGCTTGGTCTGACTGAGAATATCTGTCAATAACTTCATCTTGAAAGAATGAATGTATCTCAGTATCTTCACCTTAAAAAGGAAAATCATCCTAGAAAAACTTGAACAGAGTGCTTTATTTTACCTCTAACTGAAAGCCAGGCAGAGTTCAGAGCCAGATTTTATAAAAATTGTTTGATCTGTCGGAGAGATAAAATGAGCAATGACTTTCTTGAGCTAAAATTCTCATCAATACATTTAACCACTGTCAATTGCCATCCCTACCTCAAGTTTGGCACTGTAAAGTCGAGACAGGTAAAGGTGCTCATTATATTCTCATTTTGTATGCAGATCACTCTGCAAAGAGTCAGTTATTATGTAGTGATTAAAAATACAGAATTCAAGCAAAGAAATATTTATTACGTGCATACTATCTTGTAAGATACTATGCAAGGATCTGGGATTGGATAATTGGAAAAGGTATAATCTGTACTCTCAAGGACCTGAAAATTAGAGAGGCAAATGGACATTTATAGAGAAATCTATAAGAAGCCAAGTGCGTTAATTGAGAATAAATATATATGTGAAATGAAATGATTGTATAGAAGGGACTAGATAAATTCAGATCTCACCAATGCCTTTGCCAAGCTTACATTCCAATGGGGGAAACAGCTGACACATAAAAATACAGAAAACATCAATATTATAACAAAATTGACCTTGATGAGCACACACATGTTTGTATAGGTGTGTGCAGGTGTGTGCGTGTGTGTGGTAGGGTATGTTAAGAGTGTCTCAACATTAATCTGCATGTGTGGAAAAATAAAGGCAAAATATAAGCTGATACCTATGCCAAGAGGTAGCTGAATCCTTTAAGAGATTTACAAAGAGAAGGCAGTTGTGTTCCCCTTAATAACAGAAAGAAGTTATGCTCTTTCCCATTTTATGCTCTAGGCATGTCTACAGGCGTGAGTTAAAGTGACAACAGGTAGCCTGCCTGGTTGTCTAGGCTACTCCTGAACAAGTCCTGCATGGCTAGCTAACTGTTTCTAGAGGAAAGGGAGGTCTTATGCAAACACTATTCTCTCATGTAATCACTAGGTCTTAGGGTTAGCTTAGTGATTAATGAGCAAAATTATTTGGAGTACCTTAAACTTTTGTGTAGATAAAAGGAAATATTACCATAAAAATAATTATGCATTAACAAACTGCTTCTCATGACAACTGTTTATCATCCAAGTTAAGCAGATAAAAAAGTGGAAACGAATGTGAGTTTGCATGTTTTGCCTTGAGTTACATAAAAAAATTAACATATTAAGTTTATATTTTCCCCAATTCTGCACCATATGCCCATCATCCTTGGACTAATTCCAAAATTTCCTCCTCCTACATGAATACTTACTATTCTTTTCACTGATTCTTCCTATGTAATCCTGTTGACAATATTTGACCCTTTCCTGTTTGAGGTAATAGACATTATTATTAGTAAAAATCCTAGAGCAAGTTCATTGATTGTATACTAAACACAATATCTTTCTTTTTAATAAATAGACTAAAAGCAATTATACTGAAATGTTTCCTCATAGTATTAAGTTTACTAGAAAAGCATGTTCAGTAAAACTGCCTATGGCCTTAGCATTTCCTGAATTTGAGGAGCCAACAAACAGTTGTGCTTGAGTGCCATTAACAACATTTTTGTTTAGAGTAGGCTCTAGCTCACCTTTTGGACAAGAAGAATTTATCAGTATTTGAGCAGCATTTTATCTCCTTGCTAGCAACCTTCTGAGATAGGACCTTGAGATGTGAATACCTGAAATCCTTGCTCTTTTTACACTAAGAAATGAACCCTTGTGCCACAGGATCTCATTGTCCTTCAGATGTAGATGTATTTTAATTCATCATATCTCTGTAACCTGATGTTGGCTCCAGCTCTGAAATGCAAATCTCATTCCCCATGCCCCTGCTGCCTCCTCAGAGGTGACTTAAAAGAACACATAGACAATGCCTCTGACAGTCTTTGCTTTCAGGAGATCTGAAAGGTGAGGGGCTTTGTAATATATGCTTTCGATTCTGTTGCCATAGTCCACTCTGACTTTCACAAGACACATATAGGCCAGAGTACATTAAATTTGATTAAAACTGTGGATTTTGTTTACACGTAAGAGAGAATTTTGAGCTCACTTAACGGATGCCTTCACAACCCTGATACCAATCAGTGAAAAGTACAGGGTATGCTGCAAAAATCAATATAACATTCGCTTTGGACATTTCAAAAGAAAGATAGAGCTTCTGAAGTTAGAAATATGTTTGTCCCCAAAAAATTCATTTTAGCTCTACTTCCAGAGTTCTCTTCCTAACTTTTTCTGAGGAGTGTTTCTGTGTGTGTGTGTGTGTGTGTGTTGATTAATGCAAGCATTAGCAAAATGAAATCCCAAGATAGAGCACCCAATCTGGACCAGAGTAGCTGCTTCAAAATATTAAATGAATGAGCACACAGTATTTGTCTTCTCCTATGATATGGGTCTTACAATTTAGCAGCAAAGAAAAACACTAGTTGCTAGCACTATTTTCAGCAATTACTACATTATTTCTTTCCAGGAAAGTATATTTTTTTCAGTAACTACCTCTTCTGATCCATATGCATAAAAATATTTCAATTGTAAATGATCTGATCACTGAAGTGTAGAGAGATGTCTAATTCAGTCTCGAAAACATAAACAAAACTGTTAGGTAAGAAACAATAAGTTCGGAACCATTAAATAATACAAGTAACACCTTTTTTTAAGTTCAGGATAACTAAATTTTTATATTCAATAGCTCACTCAATATTTTACAGGCCTTTGAAAAATATTTGTTTGTTGACATACTCTTCTAAAAGCTCTAAAACGCAATAACTTCTACCTTCGGAAAGATCTTATCTTCCAGTTCATTACAATACCTCCCCTCAAAAAATAATTTTGATTTTTTTTTCTTGGTACATATAGGCCAGAAATCAAATAAATTTTAACTTCAATATTTAAAAACTATTTCATAAGAAAAGATTAAATCATTACTTAAACTGTATAGATCACTGTATTAATCATAATCATTCCACAATACATGTAGCACATCACCTTGTCCCTTAGATAAGAGTAGCACTATTTCTGTAAAAATTAAGTACCATTCTATAATCTTTTAAAATGTATGTACACACACACACACACACACACACACACACACATTGAGAATATTTTTTTTTTTTATTTCAGCATATTACAGGGGTACAGATGTTTAGGTTACATATATTGCCTTTGCCCCACCTGAGTCAGAGCTTCAAGCGTGTCCATCCCCCAGACCGTGTGCACTGCACCCCTTAGGTGTGAATATACCCATTCCCCTCCTCCCCCTCCCACCTGCCCGACAGTTACTACTATATGTGCACTAAAGTGTTGGTCAGTTAATACCAATTTGATGGTGAGTACATGTGCTGCTTGGTTTTCCATTCTTGTGATACTTCACTTAGTAGAATGGGCTCCAGCTCTACCCAGGATAATACAAGAGGCGGGCAAGTGCCACCTACTGACAGGGAGGTCAATGAGAATATTTTTTAAATAATGTATTTGGGGTTTTTAATTTAAAATATCTTTTTTGTAAGAATGTTTTTGAAAACGCTTTCAGAATGGAAGCAATTATTACAATGACGTATCAGCAGTTTATTTGAACACCAGGGCAGCTTTGTGTCTTCAGACTGTTTCTTGTGGTCATTTAATATGTACTACTCAAAGTGAGAGTTGATAATTTAAGTAAAAATAAGACTATTATATCGTGTAAAGGAGAATTTACAAGGTCTATTATTCTGATGGACTATTTGGTTTGATTTTACTATATATGTATATATAGGTGCTACATATATATATATATATATATATATATATATATATAAAATTTATCAAACCTTCATTTATTTTGCTTGGTAGACAAATCCAAATGACAGATGTCTCCTAGTAGAAATAGGTGTGGATAAAAAAAATCCATCCTTAATCTTTCGGTTGATTAGACATGGTAAATATTTTCCGTCTTAAAATAGGCTTGCAGTAGAATTCCTACTATGACACGAATCCCTCCTTAACAGAAATTCCATTCAGCAAACATTTCCCCTGCCTCATTGTGTACATAGTCTATTGTGTGCTGTGCATGAGACACCATACAAAGAAATTCAGGACATGAGGACTCGCATTAAACTTACGAAAGTTCGATGGTCAGTAAATATTTCAATTTCTGTATTCTAGGTGGGGAAATATAATTTAACTTGTCACAAATTTTATGTAGTTTAGCAGATGAAGTTGTGAGGGAATGTGCCATAAAATCCAACAGAGCTATTAAAAATAATATTATGAGGTATAGGGCCCTTGATAAGTATGCCAAATGAAAGCCTAATGCTCCCCAAAGAATGTTCTCTTGGTGTTTTTCTTAGCATCTGTGCATAGGTTACCATTGAATTAATTTTACTTAATTTCCAAATAAATAAATAATAAATATAGTTTCCAGGATGAATTTTGCTGTTTTTAGAGCTTTTACTATTTCCAAACAAAAAGTGATGTAAATGTTTTTGGGGATGCGAGAGGGTGTAAATTAACCACATCACCTTTTATGTAGTACATACTCCGAGACAGGCAATGTTGATTCTTACCATTAGTAGCAAGAAAAGATAAATCTGGGGATTTGGCTTTTCCTCCCATCTAATGGTTAACATGTACCATGTCACATGTAGCTTTGGGGGTCTCACTCAAAGAACCATTTATTGGTGAGCATTTATACAACAGATTACTGTACTAGGTTCTGTAAGAGTTAAATACATATGAATAAATTCATGAAATATGTGTGAGAGACAAAAGGGGGTTGGGAAAGATGTCCTTTTTTCTAATGATAATTTACATGAGGAAACAGGGTAAATATGTATGATACATATAATTAGAAGATTATAATCCTGTATTTTTAATTTACCAAAGATAGCAGTAGGTAAGCAAATGAGCTTTGGCATCAGACAGGCTTGAGTTTAGATTTCAGTCTGTCACTGATTAATAGTTTATACAGGCAAATTCATTATCCTCTCTAACTCTCTGAGTCCTCACATGTAAAGTAGGATAATAAAGGTACTTCTCTATAAGTTCGTTGTGAGTATTAAATAAAGGAAATCTTGCAAAGCAAGGCAGCTGGAAAATAGCAACCACTCAACAGCCTTAGTTAGTATTAGCAGTAGTACTAGAGGAAAAAAAAATTCAAACGTTTATAGAAGTTAAAAGTTTTCTCTTTCCTCTAATAAGAACCAAGTAAAATCTAATTGTTGATGGAATTCAGAGTAAGGTAGGGCTGAAAGAACAGGTGTACTTCACATTGATAACATGGCGTCATTCATTCACATGTTAATTGAAGTAAATGTTAGTTTTGTACATCTATAAACAGTGGTAAGCACTGCAAAGAACAGCGTGCTAAGATACAGAATAATGTCCTTTAGGCAGGGGAATCAGAGAAGGCTTCACAGAGGAGGTGAACCTCAAGGTGAGATCAACAGAATGAGAAAGAGCCAGCTGTAGGCAGGAGTGTGGCCCCAAAGTATGTGCAAAGACTCTGAGGGAGATTCCTGTGGTTTGTTTCACCATCATTACCAGCAGTGGCATCATCAAACTGTCCTGTTGCAAATCGGGAGTTGTGATTTCAATAAGCTCATGCTAGTTTAGATTTATTTTTATCACCAAACTAACAGGTATCTCAAGAAGTTATAAACCAAATGATTTCAATATTTTTGAGAGCCGAAGTCATTCGTCTACTTTTTAAAAATCAAGCCACTACAGCAACAAAATTTTTTGGCTTCTTACTTTCAGAGTTAATGTAAAAAGTGAAAGATTTATATGATCTGAAGAGAAATCAGAGTATTGTGAGTTAATGTAATGAAGCCAAATATGTATGGCACCCATGGTCATTACTCCTTGTAAAGGGAGAAGCGGGACCTAAAAATAACAATATTGTAAGTAGATATTAGGTTAGGAAGCTTTGAAATAGACATTAGGGGACCCACAGTAATATATTCTCTCTGTTTTGTATTATACCGTATCTGGGTCATCATAAAATGCCCAGAATAAATTTTTTGTCTTTGGAGAGCCACATTTAGGTCGCCCACTTTCCACCGGGATGCTAGATGGCTCCTGGGAGCAAGTGTACCATGGCAGGATGAAGACCAGAGCGGGTTTGGAAATAGAAGGAGACAAAGGAGTTGGATTCAGAGATAATACCTCATCCTAACTTAAAATATGAAATGTTCAATAACTCCACGACAATCTCCTAAAATCTAATAGCACTTCTAATAGCCCTTCTGAAATACCCGCCCTCCCCTTAGGACCTAGCAATCTTCCTAGAATTATGTGAAATATGTTTTCAAAAAGCATTGTCTAGACCAGTGCTCTTTCTGCCTTTTCATTTCTGTACCACACTTGTAAAATTGCTTCAGCTTTATAGCCCTGTCCTCGTAAATACATTCAACTCTCAATTACTCTCACCAATGAAGGGCAGCGTTAGTGCAGATGTAATTGAAATTGGTGAATAATCTGCTCCATTGGGCTGCAGCCAGCTCCTCCTACTCAGGCTGGACATTTTTTTGTGGGGAGAGAAGGCAGAGCCTCTGCCCTGAGAAAGAGCCTCTGCTGAAAACAAGTCTTGTCTCCTGCCTCTCTAGATAGATTAAGGTCTATACCGCCTGAAGACTTCTGCAGCATGCTAAGAGCTGCTGCATGTCACACTGCCCCGAAGACCTCTATCTAGATTGGAAACTGGGTGTTGCATAGTCAATAATGAGCTGTTTAAAGGCCAGAGATGACTTTGCAAGTAGACATCAACTGGGCATGCCAACCTCTGTATAATTTTTAACAAAGCTGTGACTTTGCTCTGGTCGGAAGGGGAAGCACAGTCCATGCTTCCTCATTTCTACTTTATGTTATTATTTTTCTATCACAGGATACCACAGACAGCTATTGGGATCTTGGGCATTCACTTGTGGAATGTCAGCAGTAGCTATCCAAGTTTTAAAATGGTCTTTAGAAAAACAATTAATGTCACCGAAGTTCTTAAGACAGAACAGCCTCTTTTGTGAGAGGTTCATAGAAGCAAAGATTGCTGATATGAAATGATCAATTGGAGAATCATGATTCAATCAAGTGGTTGTGCCAGGATCATAAACCCTGAGAGCAGAGCTCAGTCCATTGAAGATTATCACAGCCCCGAAACTGAGCTCATCCAGACTTCGAAATCGATCAGAACCTGTTTCCTTCTCCCCGGCTGCTCCCTGTCTGCTGCTGGGCCATCCTTCTCTTTTTCTGTCTTCATCCAACTTCGTTTCACTTTTACACATCTTTCCCTTCCATTCCTCTTTGCTTCTCTTCCTGACATTATCTTTTTGTTACCTCCGTGATTCTCATTTTCTGTGCCCCTTCTTTCTCTTATAAAATTTCTTGCCTCCTTAATTTATCCCCCGAATCTTATTTTTAATACTTCCCTTAGCTTCCTGCCCCAATATTTTCACTCCCCTCACTCCCCACTGCCCTGGCCTCCTGCATTCTGCTTAGATGCCATATGTATAACAAGGTAGACAGATGCTTTGCTGTTAAACTAAAGGGCTTTTTAATCTACCAGAACAGAAACCAGGAGCTTTCTTTTTGTTTGGGGACATCAGCAATTCATGGCAAAGGGCTTAGGAATACAAATGAGGGTTTTTCTCTTCAAGCAGCATGGAGTCTCAGCATGTCTCTCTTACTCTCTCCTTATTTTACTTGATCTGCAAAGTAAAAATCTGCACATGGGATGGATTCATAAATACCACTAATGACACTTAGATCTTTGTACACACAGTGCTTCCAGCAGTGGGGGCAGCCAGCCAGCTGGTGTATGTCCGTGACTGTCAATGCATTTTACCTATTAGTTATCTACATATTCTTTTTAAAATCCGTGACCATCAACAGTGTTTATTTTGATGGGTTTCTCAGTTGCAATTTACCAAATATTTATCTAAATTGAAAGTGTTTTGTTTCTTTCTCGTACTGTCTTGGTAATCAGATGTGTCTTTGGGGTAGACAGTGAAGGCCGACAGATAGCCTGTCAGACCACATAGTCCGAACATGCCCATGATCTGACAGCCATTATTCTGTAGGGTTCTCTCAGTGCTAGCTCTGATCCAAGAGATAAAAAGACAAGCAGAAGTGCCAGTAATTTAAGGGCAAGGCCACTCTCAGACAAAAACCGATGTGATCCCAGGGTGCCTTTGGAGAGGAGCCTTTGCAGCGTCCATCTCTCCTTGGCGTAGGGTGGTTTATCTGCCACCCTGTCTGGCAGTTCTAACAGTGCGAGGTTCAGAAAAAGGCTGCTATGGAAGCAGAGGTGTCCACGCCACACCCAGTGTCCTACACATGGAGTGTACATCCCCTAGTCCCCAGGAGCTCTGGGGGAAATTCAACTAAGATGACATTTCAGGGTCCTTCACACCTTTCTATGCCTGTAGTTTCCAGCAAAGACTCTTAATTACTTCATCTTCCTTGATCTGCCCTCTCATGAGCTTTCCCTAGTGGCAACTATCTGGTTGCTTCCTCTCTTGCCTCTCTCTGACACGTTTATACCTCTTAGCTTTGCTAACCCAGAAGTCTTCAGTAGAAATTTCAGAAACACCAACCTGCTCTCCATCCCCTGGTGAAGAAGATGGCACCAAAGACCTTGCCCACTGGGCGCTGAGGGACCACCCTTTGTGCAAGACTCCAGGGCTAAGTTTAAGGAAGGCATGTGTGTTACATGGTGGTTTGAAGTTTTTCTGACTCGTGCAAAATTGCCGTCAACTTTGGCAAATACAACCAATTCTTCAATATTTACCCTAACTGCCTAACAAAGTGAGTTCTCACCAAATAATCCACAGCATGAATTTCTTTTAATCTGGTGACATTGTTCTTGACTGTAATTTTACTCTCTGTAGACATTTTTAACCTGACTTTGAACTTGGCATTGGCAACATGTTTTTTTGCTACTGCGTGGCTTTCCCTAAAAACTCCTTGAAGGGAAATAGAGCAATTAGTATTAATAGTTTCTGCATTTTACAGAAATGGAAACTGAGGAATAGGTGAGGAAGTAGCCTTTCCTCAGAAGAAAAACTCAAAAAAATGATCACAATTGAACAGCCAGTCATATTTTTTTTCCTTATGGGAGAAAAAAAAGCTGATCTTTTCCACATGAGTGAGACTGGACACTCTCTCAAGCCAAGTGCCGTGGGACTCAGGCAGAAAGGGCCACCTGTTATGGAGGTTACATAGGTCGGGAGATAATTCTTACCTGTTCAAACAAATAAACTTCAACACCACAGGTCACTTCTTCTAGCTGCTCTTTGTGTCC
>RJWJ010015684.1:0-35640 GCA_004363605.1 Indri indri
AAGGTTGTGGGAAAAAGTCAAGAGCGATGGCCCAGCTCACACTGTGATTTCTTGCCCCACAACATGTTTCACAGGCCACATGCTTTCTTGATGATTTTGACAGTATTTACTTTTAAAAGCTATATCAAGATCTTTTACACAATAGGGTCAACTTTCAAGATCATTAATGACAAAAAATAAAATAAAATCTCGTGATAAGATCCAATGTCAACTGTAAGGGCTAAAAATTGTTCAAATTATGATTCCTGTTATTGACAATGCACAGCCTTTTTCAGATTTATAAACTCTTGATGACAATTATGTTCATTTATTCCTCCTCATTAGAATATTTTATGCCTTGCTTTTGAACCATGGGCTATTACCATCATCACAGTTATGCTTCACAATCCGCCTAGGAGACAAACAGAAGTTGTTAGGTCAATTACATAGATGAGAAAACTAAGGCCTAAAGAAATGAAGCAACTTTCCTGAGACCCCATAGCTGGTAAGACATGCGGTGAGTCTCAAACATTGGTCTTTTTCTACTTATACTATTTGTGTGTGTATACTTCCCTGCATTTTATGTCTTTTCAAATAAACTATCTGCCAAACAAAATTAAGAATTAAGGTAACTACAGGCCCATTATATTTGGGAACTTGAGATTGAAAAGATTCAAAGAACCAATAAAGGAATTATATTAAGAGGCAGAACTCATGATTATGGCTTTACAGTTCAGCAAAATATATGTGGAAAGTGCATTCAGAGACTTAGGAAAATGAACTAATGCATATAGAAGCATCTAACCCAGTGCCTGGCATCCATATTAGGCCCTTACTAGAAGCTGGTAGGAGCTAAGTCCTCATAAAGTGTTGTGTGTGACACCATTTCAGCAAAAGCCTTACTTTCTTGAGTAACTCATTTACAGAAGATAAAGTTATGAAAGTTTATAACTCAAAGATCACTGATCACTGCGAGGTAAAATTAATAAAGAAAAGCTAGAGGCAAAACAATGGAGGCAAGCTCAGCCAACTGGGTTCCTTTTTTATCTCCAGAAATATAAACAATGACTCGAGAACTTTCGCATTTTGAGAAGCAAAGAGGAAAATGTGTTTTTCTGAAATGTTAGGACACCCTATCATTAATTTCAGAATTGTGGCACATATACAGTTGACTCTTGAACAACACAGGTTGAAACTGCATGGGTCCACTTACACACAATTTTTTTTCCCATAAATATATTGGAAAATCTTGGGGAGATTTGCAACAATTTGAAAAAATTCATGGATGAATTGTGTAGCCTAGAAATATCAAAAAAGTTAAGAAAAAGTTATGTAAGTCATGAATGCATAAAATATATGTAGATACTAGTCTACTTCA
Organism: Indri indri; assembly: GCA_004363605.1. NCBI lineage: Eukaryota > Metazoa > Chordata > Mammalia > Primates > Indriidae > Indri > Indri indri. Next base: position 1,358 of record RJWJ010015684.1, read on the forward strand.
TCATTTACTACCATAATACATTGACAAATCTATTACAGAAAGCTAAAATTTATCAAAACTTATGCATACAGAGACCATACGTGGCGCCATTCACAGTCAAGAGAAATGTAAACAAAGGAAGAGACGCAGCATTAAATCATAATTGCATAAAATTAACTGTAGTACATATTGTCCTACTGTAGTAATTTTGTAGCTACTTCCTGTTACTATTGCCTTGAGCTGAAGTGTTGTGAGTACAGCTTAAAATGCCACATGATACTAATTATCTGGTGAGCAGTTTGACTTTCCAGTGAATTGCAAATTACAGTAGAACGTGATCTCTGGTGATTCTTGCATATTTTTCATGGTGTTTAGTGCAATATTGTAAACCGTAAATAACACCATGGGATCCATATGAAGGGCCACTAGTGATGTTGGAAGTGCTCCCCAAAAGAAAAGTCATGACATTACAAGAACAGTTGAATTGCATCGTGTGTATCATAGTCTGAGGTCTGTAGCTGCAGGTGCCTGTCATTTCGAGACAAATGAATGTAGCAGAAGGACCATTGTAAAAAAAGAAAAGAAAAGGAATTTTGTGAAGCCATTGCTGCCAGTATTTCGGTTGTACAGAAGAAGGCCTGGACATGAGAACGCGTTTTATGAACTGGTTCCATCAATCCTTTGCCCCTGAATTTGGAAAGTACCTTGCCAGTAAAGGACTGCCTTTTAAAATTCTTTTGATGTCAGGCAATGCCCCTGGCCACCCAGAACCCCCAAGGTTAAAAGGTGTCAAAGCAATCCACTTGCCCCCAAACACAATGACTATAATTTAGCTTCTATATCAGGGGGTCATAAAATCCCTTAAGATTTCATTATACACAATACTCTATGAAAGGATTGCCAACCCTATGGAAGAGAACCCTGATAGAGAGAAGATCATGAAAGTTTGGAAGGAGTACACCGTTGAAGGTGCCATCATCGCTATATAAAAAGCCGTGAAAGTCATTAAGTCTCTTGATTTTCAGAAATCTAAACCTGAAGGTAAAAAATATAAGGGATTTTTTTCTGGGCATACACAGAAATCCTAAAAGACACGAGCTCATCTTTTTCTTTCTCTAAGTTCTCCAGTAAAGGTAGGGATAACTATCTGACCCCACAACCTTATATTCTTTTTTTTTTTTTTTTTTTTTTTTACTATAATGTTCTATTGTACCAGGAACTTGGTCTTGGTCTCTCAACCCTAACAACACCTCAAGAGATTATAGATCATAATTTAAGTATCTGATTTGTCACTGCAATGGATGAACAACCAGTGTCTTACATATTGTTACCAATGGGGTAATTAATCCCTTTAAATCTGATTATAGCAGAGAACTAATCTAGGTTCTCATCTTTTAGATTTTGCTATCCTAGAACAGCTACCGGTAATAAAAATGGTATCACTCTAGATTTGATCAGGACACAACAATAATACAAGTATTATAAGAATAAGAAGTTTAATAAAGAATTAAGACTTACACAAACATGGGAGGAATAGTGGAATAGAAGTTTGGAAGTGGAAGTCAGAGGTTCAGAGAAAGTCACCAGCTGCCACAGCCTGAAACACTGAAGCAGATGGAAAAGCCAGAATATGTGGGGGAAACATGAGAAGTCATGAATACCTAGTTACCAAAGAAGGACCATGAAATGGGAGTTAAAAATACGAGCAATAGAGAGATCTGTAAAGCTTCTGCATCGAGTCTACACTCCCGTTTGATTCCATCATGGGAGACCACCACAGTCTCCTAAGACTAATGACTTCCACTTCTCTTCTGAATTCTAAATCTTATATGAATTCTTCTCATTAGTAAACTCCAAACTAGAACCATTCAAGGAAGGTGATTTTGGGCAACATAGGTCTCAGCCACCGCTAGAAGTGGAGGTGCCACTTTTAACAGTCCCCTTAATGCTCTTAGTAAGAGACTCACATTTTTCCTACAGAAATGTGTCAAAGTCATTAGGCTTCTCTTCATAGAAGCCTTCCAACTTCAGAATCCAATTTTACTTGGGAGCTGGGACAGGATTCCTGCCAGTGGGAACTCAACCAGGACTTCGACGATCCATGCTAACTGTCTCTACATCCTTGAATATACTCTTCAGGAAAACAAGTGGTAAAAGAAACAATGTGCTCTCTGGGAGGAATTCTGCTTGAGATCTTGCCCTCAGTGAACTTATGCCTCTAATGGGGAAACAGTACAGCATCACGAATCAAATATTCCAAAAACGAGTACGCATCAAGACAGTTCACATTTTAATAAAGCCAGTAAAGACACTCTGGAAGTGGTGTGTTGGAGTTAATTTGTAACAGCTTATGAGAGCCAATCACTAAATGTTCAAGAATTTTGCAAGCTGGTTGACATCACCAGCTTGGAATTGGACATGGTGGTAGGTAGCATTTATACAGTGTAAATTACAACTTTTTATTTTAGGATCCAGTTGCTAAATATTTACCAGGAAACGACTTCACTCTGGATATCCTGATATACCCTTTGCCAGCTCCAAATTCTAAACAGGATCAAGGTACTTAAGTAGTAAATTTCTGATTACATCTAAGTTTTACTGCCTTTTTATGTCAGAATTGCTGATTTGATGCTGGCGCAATTAACTATCAGAATTTATTAATATGGAGAGTTTATTTTAGAAAAAGTAATTAAGGTTAAATTTCCTGCAGATAGCAGAGACAGACTGCAAGAATACAAGACATTAATTGAAGCCATTCATAAAGATAGGTAGGTAATAGCTGGGGTTTTGACTATATTTTCTATTGTAAATCACAACCTGGTTACATGTTATGATCCTTGCATAGATTTTGAATGCATATTTAGGATAACTGTTGTACATGTGCAGTGACAGAAAAGAATCATAATTAGGTAATTTCACATTAAATTGATTTGTCAGTGATGATGGCTCTTTCAAAGAATGCTTTTATCAATACAAAACCTAAGTCAAAAATGAGTAATTAGTTAATCAGCCTTATGTTTTTCAGGCAGCCTATTTATTTTTTATGGTTGAACTTTCTTAGCAATTGGCTGAATTTTAAATAATGCTTCAATTGGCAATTTACATTTAAAACTGAAATGGTGGAAACACTGATTTTAGATGAATATTTTTGCATGTATGCTTAAACAACTTTATTAGGGTAGGATTTATAACCCATAAAAATTTCCATTGTAAGTGTACAATCAATGACATTTAGTAAATTTGCATAGTTGGCAGTCACCATTGCAATCCAATTTTATAACATTTCTATCATATAAAAAATGTCTTTGAGCCTGTTTGTCATTAATCCCTGTTCCTCCCCTGAATCCTGGGCAGGAACAATTTTACATATCTATAAATTTGTCTATTCTGGACATTTCATGTAAATGGAAACATGTAATATGTGGCCACTTGTATATGGCTATTTCACCTAGCATAATATTTTGGAGATTCATCCATGTAGAGCATATATCATTATTTCCTTCCTTTTTATTGTTGAATAATATTCCATTGTATAGATCTACCACATTTTGTATAGCCATTCCCAGTTGATGAATATTTGGATTCGTTATTAGTCTTAGTTAATGTGAATAATGCTTTCTTAGACATATGCATACAAGACTGTGTGTACATAAGCTCTCATTTTTCTTGTCTAGATTGCTAGGGAATGGAATTTTCTGTTGTTTGGTAAACCTGTGTTCAACATTTTCAGAAACTACCAGATCGTTCTCCAAAGTGGCTGTATCATTTTATATTCCCACCCACAATGTAAGAGGATACCAGTTACTCCACATCCACAGATACTCTTAGTATTATCTGTCTTATTGATTGTAGCCATTCTAATGGAATAACTTTAACAAACACACATATTTACCATTTCTAGCAGCTTCATTTCTTCCTGTACTTCAAATTACCATCTGGTATTACTGTCTTTCAGCCTTAAGAATTTACTTTAATATTTCATGTAAGTCAGGTCTGCTAGCCACAAATTATCTCTGTTTTCTTGTGAATGCCTTTATTTCACTTGCATTTTTGAAACATAGTTTTGTCATGTAGACTTTTGTTTAACATTTTTCCTCTCTCACAAATTTTAAAATAGCAATTTAATTAGCATATAAGGCACACACCATAAAGTTCACCATCCTCAAAGTACAATTGAATGGTTTTTAGTATATTCATAAATTTGTGACTTGACCACTATTATCTAGTTCCACAGTGTTTTTATCACCTAAAAACAATCTCCATACTCATTAGAAGTCACTACCCATCGCCTCAACCTCTGGCAACCTCTGATCTACTTTCTGTCTACATAGGATTGCCTATATTGGATAGTTCACATAAATGCAATCAAATATGTGACCTTTGTGACTGAGTTTTTTTTCACTTAACATAATGTCTTCAAGTTTTATGTATGTTGTGGCATGCATCAGAATTTTATTCATTTTTTTTAGCTGAATACTATTCCAATGTTTGGACATACCACATTTTGTTTATACATTATCAGTTGGTGGAAATTTGAGTTGTTTCCAGTTTTGGAATAGTATGAATGATGCTGCTGTGAGTTGTAAAAGGTTTTGTGTGAACATTTGTTTTCATTTTTCTTAGGGATTTTACTAGGAGTGGAATTGGATCAAATGGTAACTGTAGGCTCAGGTGTTTGAGAAATAACAAGGTGCTTTCCCAAAATCTGGTGTGCCTCTGTCTCAGCACTTTGAATGTCCTTCAACTGCTTCCAACCTCTATTACTTTGGATAAGTTAGTTCAGTTGCTTTTCTCTTCTTGTTTCCAAAATATTTTCTTTGTTTTTGACTGTCAAAAGTTTGGCAATGATATTTCTCAATGGCGATCTTTTGGTGTTCCTATTTGGGTTTCATTGACTTTCTTGGCTCTGTACATGCTATATGAAATGATTTCCATAATATTTGGGAAGTTTTCAGCCATTAGTCTTCAAATACTTCTATGGCTATAGATATAGATATTGATATTTATCTATATCTTTTTCTATCTTTTCTACTCTGGGACTCCCATTACATGTACATGTATGTTGGGATACTTGTTATTGTCCCATAAGACTGTGAGGCTGTGCTAATTTTATTTTTCAATCTTTTTCTCTCTGTTCTTCTGACTGAAAAATTTCTGTTGATCTATCTTCAAGTTCATGGATTCTTTTTTCCAGCTCAGATCTGCTGAGTCCAGTTATTGTAATTTATCACTTTTGAATTTCCATTTGATTCTTTTTTTACAGTTTGTATTTATTTATTGAGAGTACTTTGATGAGATGAGTTATTGTCATCATATTTTCCTTTAATTTTTTGAACATAGTTTTCTTCAATTCTTTGACTATAGTTGTAATAGCTGCTTTGATGTCTTTGTCTGTTACATCCAACATCTGGAATCATTTGGAATCAATTTCTAGTCACTGCTTTTTTCCTGAGTATTGGTCACAGTTTCCTGTTTCTTTGCTTCTCTTGGTTACAACCTGGAGATTTTAGACAATATATTGCTTCCAGATTCTGTTTTCTAACCTTGTTGTTTTTTGATGCAGTAAATAGTTCTCTCTGGCCCATTTTTCTTTTTTTTTTCTTTTAAGTATGAAAGATTTCATGTATACTAAACAATGCATGTCACACATATATATACACACACACACGTATATATATGTATATATATATGTAATTATTTATGGCTGATAGTAACAACTTAAACAGAATGTTCCCAATCTCACTAAACCTGCATGTGTACTTCACCTGGATCTTATAGTGATGCATCCCTAGACCTTTAGTTACCTTAAAATAAATAAAACACTTCCTTGATTTTTTTTTAGTTTTGCCATATATGCATGCATCCATAAAATATATGCCTTTTAAATTTGTTTTTGACTTTATAAAAATGCTGTCATGGTGCATGTGGTCATCTGCAACTATATACTTTTTTCCAGACAAAATTGTGATTCTAAGGTTTATCTCTATTGATATATTTGGTTGTTGTTTGCTCATTTTCACTCATACATAGTATTTCACAATGTGTCTCTAGTTCTCTCCTGATTGATGTAGTCATTTTTAAATTTTTGCAATTGTGAATAATGCTGTTAAAAATATTCTTTTTTGTGTCTTACCATGCACCGACACAGACATTTCTTTAATGTATAAATCTGGAGTATTGCTTGGTCACTAAGTATGAACAAGTTCAGCTTTACAAGATAATGCCAACTTTTTCTCCCAAAGTAGTTATGCTTGCTTAATCTCCCATCAGCAGTAAGATCGAGGTGCTCCACAGTTGGTATTGTTGGTTTATGCTTCTTGTAGGCATGCTGAAAGTTTCTCCTACAGACTTTAAATCCCCCTGCAGACTTTCCATTTCATATCATTGGTCAGCATTGTCTTGTAACCATGTGTATTTAAATTCATTCCTTGCAAGGATAATAAAAGAATACCATCATTGATTACCTATGCTGTCCAATATGGTAACCATGCTAATCACATTTCAAATGCTCAATAGTCAAATGTGGCTTGTGGCTACCAATTGGACTGCACATATATAGAACATTTCTATTATTATAGAATGTTCTGTTAGGCAGCAGTGATTTAGACCAGTCAGCCTTCACTGAAGCATGTGGATGAGACTGGATACCTGAGCAAAGTTAGAGTCCTGAAAACAAGGGGTGGATAGATGCTAGGTTTTCAGGGAAAGTAGTTTCTGCTACATGTGTTTACTTATACAGTAAGCAATATACAAAAAGTAAGTATTTGCATGTAGATTGACAGAGTCCTCTGCTCTGTTCATTTCTTAATCTGTAGAAGATCTCAGCTATTACATTTATTGCAAATGCCTAAGTTGTAATTTTGTTGGCATTATTGCAAAGATTTAGTATAGTTGATTAATTCAAGAAATTCTGTTGAATTTTCTAAACAGAACTGGGAATAATAAGGTGCATAATGAGTCTAGGTGGTTAGTTGAAATGTACTGAAATGGCAGGGGTGGTAAATTAGAAGAAACAAGCACTCTACAGAATACTTTGTGTGCATAGAGGGCCCCGTGTAAGGAAAATTACAGTACCACACACACTTCTGCAATTTTTTGCCTCGACTTTCCATCGTAGGAAACTTATTCATCAGAGGTCAGTCTGAATAATAGAGGACTAAAAAATATACTTGATGGATCTGAGGCAGAATGGTGTTATAGAAGAACTGAGTCACAATTTCAATTAAGGAGAATAATTGGTTACTCCGGGGTTACACTTGGGTTCACTCTCATTGACATCAAAGCAGAGAAATTACATTGTCTTCTGGGTGTACTGCTCAGTTCTACAATCCAAGGGGGGGAATATCTCCTGCTAGTTCTTTTAGATATTAAGAAAGGGAGATCAAAACTTAAATTCCAAGGCTATTAAACACCTATTTAAGTTGAATGGGATATTTGAAACATGCTAAAATTAGAAAACTTTAAACAAGTAAAAGAAAAGTCTAAACTGAATAGTACTAACAATAAAAGGAACCAGATCATTAAGAGGTCAATGGGATTGCTGACAGCACAGTGATATAACACAGCTCATCTACCAGCACCGTTAAATACTCAGAAGGGAAAACTCCTTTGAGGGAAGCACATGAAGACAGTAGATCACAGCCAGCTCCTAAAGCTACAGCTGCTTTCACTCTTTTATAAACTTTGAAGTTACCTTTGAATTTTTAAAAATCTTCCTTTTATTCTCAACTTTTTCCCCTCCATAATATCTCTGGTATTCAGCTTTTCTGTTATTAGTCAAGGTTTTCCGGAGAAATAGAAGCAACAGCATAGATATGAGAGATTTTAAAGGAATAGGCTCACATGATTAGAGAGACTAGTAAGTTCCAAATCTGCAAGGCAGGTAGGCAGGATGGAAATTGAGGTGAGAGTAGATGCTTCAAGCTTGTGTCCAAATTCCCCAGGCAGAAGCCTGGGAAATCAGGTAGGGTTTCTATGTTGCAGTCTTGAGGAGGAGACTTTCTTCTTCAGAAAACCTCAGTCTTTGTTGTTAAGGCCTTTAACTAATTGGATGAGGCTCACCCACATTATAAGGGGTAATCTGCTTTACTCAAAGTCTAATGATTTAAATGTTAATCACGTTGCTACGGTTTAACTGTATCTTCCAAAGTTCAAATGTTTTGGGAACTTAATCCCCAGTGTAGCAGTGAGATGATTAGAGAGCACAACACTCATGAAAGGATTAATGCCATTATCATGCAAGTAGATTTATCATTGCAGAAGGAGGTTCCTGATAAAAGGATGCATTTGGCCTTTTTCCCCTTCCTCCCCCAGATCTTGCATGCGTGTACGCATGCACACGTGATCTCTTGCCTTTTTGTCTTCCACCATGGGATGACACAACAAGAAGGCCATTGCCAGATGCCAGTCCCTTGATCCCAGACTTCCCAGCCTCCAGCACTGTAAGAAATACATTTCTGTTTTGTTTTTTTTTTTTTTTGTAATTTTTATTTCAGGGTATTATGAGGGTACAAACATTTTGGTTACATTTTATGTCTTTGCCTCACCCAAGCGAGGGTTAGAGGCATGCCCTTGCCCTTTGCAATGCTCACCATGTCCTTTAGTTGTGAGTTACACCCCCCAACCCCCTAATCCCTGGATAATATTACTACCATGTGAGCACCATAGTGTTAATCAGTTAGTGCCAATGTGATGGCGAATACAAATGGAGTCTATTCTTTCGATCTTGTGATACCTCACTTAAAGTACCCAGTCCCAGGTAATCTGTGATAGCAGCACAACACAGGCTAAGATACACATCTAACCCATACCTTAGCAGCAACGTTTTGACTCGTGTTTAACCAAACCACTGGGTACCTCAGCATTGCTAAATTGATGCATAAAACCAGCCATCACACTTCCCTTTCTATTTCCATATCCACCACCTCAGACCTGTGCTCTTATCACCTCATGCTTGAAATGACTGAAACAGGTTGCTCTACACCCCAACCCCCAAAGCCAGTCTTCCCTCTCCCAGTTTCTCCATTCTTCAACTCACCTTTTCTTTTGTTGTTCTCATATTCCTAAGATATTTTTCCCCTGAGGTTCTCCATTATCTTGCCCAGACTACCAAACCACACTGATTGCCAGCTACCCGCCGACTCTCTCCTCTCCCTCCATTCATGGTGTTCTTGCTCTTCTCCACCTGACCAGCTCATTCTGTGTTGGTCACATTGCACTTGGGCTGTTGCGTTCATTTTCTAACACTCTCCCTATTACAGGCACATTCAAATTATATCTTTTCCAATTCCCATGATGATGTCATATCTCTGGAGCATTTATACCTTTTACCATCAGTAGCATAAGGTTTAGCGGTGATTTGTTCTCTATTTATTTAATACACATTAACTTTGTCCTCTCAATCAAATTGTAAGGTACTTGAACTTAGGACTTGTGTTAAATTTCTCTTGTATGCACCACTTCACCTAGCTGTGGTTGCATGAAGGAGACATTTGGCCATTCACTGGTTATAGCAAAAAAAAAAAAAAAAATCTAAAACCCTGTGCAATTCAAGCTTAGATGACATGTAAAAATTACTTTTAGGAAACTAAAAAGTACAGCATTCTGGACCCACCTTTACTCTACTGAATTAGACCCTCTGAGGATAAGCCCAAAAATCTGTACTTTAAAAAAGCTTCCCAAGGTGACTTAGATTTTGTGAGTCCGGACACTGGTATTTAGAAATTGCTCTATAAACACCTTCTTATTTTTGAGCACCCTAGAAATTGACAAAAGGATTTAGAGGATGTTCCCACCAGACAGCTCTCAAGCATGTCTGTGCTGTCGACGCTTTGCATTAAGCTTCCGCTTTCTCACCTGTCCTACATCAATATTCTCCTAACTGCTCACCATGCTTCCCATTAGGCTTCTCTCCAAGGTTGCCTCTATTCTATAATTGGAGTGTTTTGTGCTTAAAAATTGCAAAGTTGATTGTGCTATCTAAGTATGAAATGCTTTAAATTTTCCCCTGTTCAGGATAAAGTTTAATCTTCTTCACATGGCTTATACAGCTATTCGAGATACAATGTCTACTTACCTTTTTAGCTTAAGCTTCTTCCGATGTCTCCATCCATGCTGAACGACTCAAAGCAGTTTTGCCTTCTCATGAGTCTCTGACTGTGCACATCCTTAAGAGGTACATAATCCATGCCATTCATCCAAGTAACAGTTACTGAATTCATACTACATAATCCAAACATCTGCTAGGTACTAAGGCTCTTGAGATTAAAGATACAGTCCCCTCTTCTTCTAAAACCTATAGTCCAGTAGAAAGACAGGTAAGTAAAAATCCATTTAACAATAGCTACTGTATGTAGACTGAGAACTTACTATTTGCCATGAGTAGACTAAGAATTTTGCATGAATTATCACTTTTAATCTTCACAACCACACTATAAGGAGCTGGGCTAGGGTCCAGGTCTTGGAATCTGGCGCCGTCCTTAACCGCTGTGCTCTTCTGCTGCTGTGCTGGAAGAATTAGGAGGAACCACTATCATGTCACAGGAAATTGTATAAATTACACATGGTACAGCCTCCTGGATAAGAGAATAGAAAATGAGATAAAATAAGACTAATACTTTTCTCTACCCCTCCTTATGTTGCATGGGGACTGATATTTTACTTATTTTTATGGCTCCAGAAATTAACAAAGTGCCTGCCATGTGGCAAGTACCAAATAAAAACTTGAAAGTGCCAGTTCCTTTCCTTCAGCTGTTTCAGATGTCTTTACCAGCCCTCAACATGTCAACACCGCAGAGCTGAGTTTGAATCTTGACTGTGGTCTTTTATTAGCCATTTGTTCTTAGGAAAGTGATTTAACCTCTCATTCTTAGTTTCCTCGTCTGTGAAACAGAAAATGCAACAGCGTGTAAGCCATACCAAGTTCTACTGAAAGTAGGAAAATGACATAATCAGATCTGTATTTTGGGAGTGATTAACACTAGCAACTGCGTGCAGTGGTCTAAATAAAAGGCTAGACTGAGGCATTAGCAGAAGGTGTAAAGAGAAAAGAAACCTTTACGAATATCTGTGTACCAGTCTTACCAACAAAGTGATGGAAGTACCACTCACTCTTGACAACTTTGACCTAATCATACAGACCTGGACATAAAGCCATAAGTTTTAAATTTCTTCCCTACGATAATTCACAATTAATTTGAACCACTCTCTTAAGCCTACTGAATGAAAGGTTTGTATAAGATAATAGCTAAAATAATCTTATGAAAAATTCTATGGTTCTGTAGAAGATGTAGCTATTTGTTTAATGGAACAAGACATATTTAAAGTTAAAGGATAAAAATTATTAATTCTAACATACCCATAGGGTAAACATTTTAAGTGGTCTAAATCTCATCTTTTAAAGTAGGAAGTTGAAAAATAATCTAAAATCGAATAAACCTAAAATATGATTTCTGTTGGAAACCTGGAGGTAACTAGCAGAAGAAATAAATGGAAATGATTAAAATTTATCTTTTCTAAGGTGCCTCAGAAGGTAACTAGATCTCTGAGACTGAAGATTCTTAATGCTGGCGAGCTGAGGCTCTATTCTGATTCAAGACAGCTCTACCAAGTTCTAAATATAGGAGTTCCTAGAAGACTTTAATCTCCAAGCGGAAACCTAGGCTAGACTATAAGAAAGGCACCGCTTCCATGCAAAGGTTCTGAAGTGTGTAGGATGCCCATGGAGAAATATCCTACCCTAGGAGAGCTCCTCTACCCCTAGTTAGTTTAGGAGGCTTTAAACTTCCAGAGTTCTACAATAGTATATCCCTGAGTATAAATTTAATGTTTATGAAAGGAACATATGTATGTAAATTCATCATTAAAATAGTCTAGAAACTAGGCATATACAAAATATGAATCTGATTTAATATTCTCTGAAAATTAAATTGACGGTATTATAATTTAAAATGTTATTTTAATGTCATTTTTGAGATACACGTTTGAATAATGAAAAATGGCATATGCTTTACCTTGAATATTGAGTTCATCTAATCAATAAAATTACTATTCTTAATTACTCTAGACTGAAAAATTACATAGTAAGTTAATTTATCAAACTAAAATGAAATCAATAAAAATTAGATAATTAATGCTATGTAAAACTATAAATGAGAATATATAACTTCACATAAATGGAAGCTTATACTGATTATAAACACAAGTAAGAATTAGATCTAAAAATTAACTTATGTCTCTAGTGCAATATGGTGAGCTTAATTTTAATAAGTTGAAATGTGATTGAAGCTTATTATATGCATCAATGTTATACTCACTTTTAATGCAATTTATGAGAAGACAGCTGGAACAATGTTCTTAAAGAAAGAGGAAAATTATTTATTATATATATCCTACTGCCAGCATTGGAATTGAGGCTAATATCACTGGACACTTCTCCATCAGGGCTTTTCATTGGCTAAAGGCTAACTTGCTTAGTAGAATAGCAACTACTGTTCATAGCCATCTCTGGTGATTTCTTGGGCTCATGTTGATAATTTTTTTAAAAAACTACTTAATTTCAGTTCTTTATAGAACATGTATGGAAATTTTAATAATAGAAAGGTCTAGGCTTTAATTATAATAAATGTATGTTACTGGTAATGCATAAAAAGACTCATATGTTATCTTGAAGGGTTTTTGTGGTTCAATATAAACTAAAATATGAGAAATTAGAGGAACTCTTCTTTAGGCATTGGGTATTCAATGCACTGGGGTATATACAGTCATTAAATTGAAACTATATTTATACTTGTTATATTAATTGCAATATTTATATAAGAACTAAGTCTGTGCCTAGGAAAAAATTATGAGTCTCTGCTAAATTCTAGACATTGTGATAAGCACTGGAGATATAAGCACGAGAAAGACATCCTTCCTGCCTTCAAAGGGCTCATGGTATGGTGGATAAGGAAGACATAAAAATAGTAAAATTATAATTCAACAGGGTATGCCTGGTAAGAGCTGTGCACAATGGACATAAACATTTTTGAATGAGAAACTGAGATGATGATGATGATATGTGAAAGCTTGTAGTATCTCGACATTTCAAAGCAGACATTAAAGAGGAAAAAAAAAAAAAAGAAAGAGAATGTAATACCCAAAAGAAAAGTGAAACCAAAATTTGGTCCATTTTCTAAATATATGTGTCACAGGAAATAACTGGTTTGACAGATCTTCTTCAATTATCTACTGTTTTTTTCAAAAATGGTAGAAATGATGACAGTTTTATATAATGGGTAAACATAGTCAAGAAAAGAAAAGACCTTATAAACATGCTGTGTTGTTGGTACATGAAAACTTGGTTGAATTAAGTTTTAATTTAATAAATGTTATGATTAAAATTGAAGTCATGCTTTCTATAGCAAATTATTTTATCTTATTGTGTCTTTTCAATTACCTTTAAGTGTAGATCTAATCATCCTGTGCTGTCAGTATTCAGTGATTTGAGTCAGCATGTATGGATACCCTATTTCCTTTACTAAATATGTCCCCAAATTATAATTATAAATTTCCCACTATATTTAGTGGCAAATAGTGGATACAGGGAATTCAGAGCCAGAAAATGCAAGAGGGAATCTGACTGTGCCTCTTCCATCTTCTGGGAGATGATGGTTCTGGGTGACCTTAGCCCTCATGCTTAGGTATCAATGAAGCACTCCAGGGTAATCAGTAAATTGAGGTTGAACAAGATGGAGATGGAGAAGTGCCAAAGGAAGACTTAAAGGTAGGGGGAGGAAGAGGCAGAGACAAGGAAAAAATTATATGTCTGTATTGCTAGCTAGACTCCACCCTGGTTCTAGGCCAGCCTGCAAGTGATGACTGGCTCTCTTGAGAGGCAGGGGCTTTCAAGTAGGAATAAAGTTAAAATAGTTTCTGTTACGTTGTTTCCAAATTATCGGTAGGTCAAATTGCCGGCTGTTTGTAGGGCCAATGGGAAACAGTCCATCTGGTCAGACTTGACACGATGACTTGGTGGCATGCTATGTGACTTTAGGCTACTAGCTGATCTTTGGGCTGGAGGGTCAACAATCTTTAGGACTAATATCTTAATTCCCTGTACCCACGGGATAATTTCAACTACTTTGTGGTTTCTCTCTTTCTTGGCTAAACTAATTGTAAGGATGGGCACAGAATCCATTTCTTCTAACATTTTAAAGTCAGTGTTGAGTTTGGTTAAATCAGCTTGATTCATTTGATTTTTGTGAAACTCTAACACATTAGAGAAACCTAAATTTAAATGTAATACTTGATAACCTCCATGGGTAATAAAAACATTTCATAAATGGTTAACGTTTTATGATGATTTATTTTGTGGATTCATTTTATTATTGTCCACTATGCGGAGTTGCTGGCTTTACCAGATATTAAAGGAATGTAAATTATTTGTTTAAATATATTCACCTCCAATATAAGTGATATAAGATTGTACACTGCCATTTAAATAGTAAGATTTCCTCATACTAGTCACAGCAAAGATGTGCAAAGTCACATTAAAAAGATAGAAGAGCACTAATCTCTGTAAAACTCAGTTATAATCTGATTATTATACCTAAATAAAGGTTCAATCAGAAAGTAAATTTATTCACATTAAAAAACAGATATTCAGAAGTTAAACATTGGCAGGGTCAACAGAAGCAAATCTAGAGTTAAAAGACTTGGCTTACGAGTATTCCATTCCCATTCAGAGGCATGTGGCGTGCTGCCTGCTGCGGCGATGAACATGTCATTATCTTAGCTTGACTTGATTAAACATTGGATTTTCTAACTGCTTGATCTTATTCCTTGTTCATCAAGAACTAATAAACATGCAGCTCCCCAAGGTGTTCTCTATGGTCAAATGGGCACAATCAATCAATGGCCCATAAACAATTACAAATTAACAAATTAACATTATAACAATATACTAATAGTACAATACAAATTTTAAATCACTAAATTGAGATTCTGGTTTTATGTACTAGTCTTACCAACCAGTCTTGTGTTCATCCACTTCTGACCTGAGAGATGTAGCCATCCTTAGGATGCTCTCAACTTCCTCCATCTGCCAAGCTGAAAGTTACATTCAAACTATGGTTAATCACAAGAAAATGAGTGCTCTACAATGAAGCCTCCAAGGAGAAAGTTAGCTCTTTCCTCCTTTTTTACTTCATTGACTAAGCAAGCCTTCCTACCTGAGAAACATACACTCATGTCATCTCTTCTGGACAGAAGCTCCTGGGGAGCAGAAATCCTGCCTAATCAATCTCTGTAGCTCTCACGTTCCATGGTGCCTTCTTAGAAAATACACTCAGTGAATGAAAGGGTAAAGGCAGGCATTTTGCCTTTATCCTTAAGTGCATGATTGGAAGCCACTAGTAAAAGGAAAATCTCTAGTTAATCATTTGCAATACTTTATTAGAGAAAGAACATTATAAATGATTTTGACCTCATCCCTTCATGGTACAGCCTCCAGAACTATGGAACTACAGATACAGCCATGGGAAAAGACCCATGGAACTTAATAATTATAGGCACAGAGTATTATAACATTAACGTGAAAATGGCCTATTTCAATGGCCATTCCCAGGGTACCATTATATACCTGAAAAGTTATATTTAACATAGTAACATATAACACCTGAAAACCAGGTGTTAAATCATTGTCACATCCATAACTTCACTAATTTGCAAAATATGAACTATTTGACATAACAAATAAAAATAACTAGAAGAAATATTCTGATATGTAATATATATTACAATTTTACATTTAAGTTATTTAAATTAAATATGAATGCCATTAAACAGGGAATAATGGTAGTAATAATTCTTACATAGCACTTACTGTGAGTCAAACACTGTTCTAAATGCTTTACAAATATTAATTTGTCTAATTCTCACAACAATCTTATTTTTATCACCATTTTGTAACTGAGAAAACTGAAATGCAAAGATATTACATCACATGCTCAAGGTCACATACCTTATAAGGGTCAGATATAGAGTTTAAGGCCATGCACGCTGGTTTCAGAGTCTATGCTCTTACCCATTACTGTAACACAGCAACGATTACTAAAGTTGACTTATTAGAAGGCCTACAACACATTATTCTTCCTTATTTGTTCTGATTGCCTATTTAGTCATTCTGAGGTGAAAAATGCCAAGCCAAAAACATTGTGGATATTTAGGACTAAAGTTGTAGGACATCTAATTAGTAAGTTTAATTTATATGCTTTATATAGATCTGACAAAAGTAAAATTAATACCTTTAATTAGGAAATATTTCAAATACTCAAACAGTATCAAAACAATATGTTCTCTATTTCCATTACTTAGATGTAACAGACGTTAACATATAGATATTTGTACTTTGGGATTCTATCTTTAACAAAATCAAGAGAAATATGAAACTGCAAATCACAGATGAGGAGAGAAAATGCCTCTGGTTATAGGGCTAAAAAAAAAAAAAAAAAAAAAAAGCCAGCAGAGAGCACTTT
The DNA here is from genome assembly GCA_004363605.1 of Indri indri. Classification (NCBI taxonomy): domain Eukaryota; kingdom Metazoa; phylum Chordata; class Mammalia; order Primates; family Indriidae; genus Indri; species Indri indri. The sequence continues at coordinate 17,851 of RJWJ010015684.1, forward strand.
CCAAAGAAATGAAGCCCCGCTAGGTCATGAAACTGACAATCCCTGTTAGCAACACAGGAAAAGAGTGGGAGGGCTCACGGAGGGTAGTGAATCAGACAATACTGAAAAGGTAGGTGAGGAATTAGGAAAGGAATCATCCAGGCAAGCCATGTTTGCAGGAAGCAGTGTTTGGTGAGGCAGGAATATAGGAGAGAGGGCATTGGGCACCTCCGTAAATCCCAGTTGTCAAGAGAGAAATGAAGACTCCCTCACCCCTATGTCCCTAAGATCCTTACGCCATAAGGAGAGCTCCTTCCCCATGGTACCCTCCTGCTCACGGTGGGTCCAAAAATATCTTCCTCATTCAAAGATGAGTCATTAAACATACACTAGTGTAGCATCTCCATATAAAGATAATGAAAGATAAAAACAGAACGAGAGCAGAAAAAAATGGCAGAGAGTATTTATGAGGAAAATGTTGGCATGGAATAGAAGAAAAATTTAACTATTTCGCTCTGAATTTGAAACAAAAAGTGAATAAAGTACACTCTATATAGCAAGAGCTTAACGCAGAGTTGTAAGATCTTAAGGAATATATGGTAGGGCAACAAAAGAAAACGAAAGGTGAGCTGATATGGCCCAGAATAAAATGATAAAACCATGACAAAAAGCACCAAATAGAACGTAAGGAATTCATTAACATATTAATTTGTTCATGCAACAACAGTTATTGAGAACCTCCCATGTGCCAGGCACTGGAGGTATGGCAGTGACCCAAAGAGTCAAAAGTCCCTGCCCTCATGGAGTTTGCATTGCAGTAGGGGGAGATAGACAATAAACAAATACACACACACACATACACATGAATATAATTTGTCATATGGCGATAAGTGCTAGGGGGAAAATAAAACCATGAAGAGGGTTAGGGAGTCCTGGATGTTGAGATGTACATAATTTTGTATACAGTGGTCAGGGAAGGCCTTCCTGGGAGGATGACTTTAGAGCAAAAACTGGAAGGATGTGCAGGATAAGGCCTGCAGACATCAGGTTGAAGAGCTTACCTGGTAGAGGCAATAACAAATGCAAAGTCTCTGCAACAGAAGACTGCTTGATATATTTCAGGAATTCCATGGGGCCAGAGTGGCTGAAGAGGAGAGAATAAGGGGAGGTGCAAGAGATGAAATCAGAGAGGTAGCATGAGTCTAGATTTTGTGGGGCCTTGTGAGCTAACACAGGACTTTAGTCTTAATTCTGGGTGTAATGAGAAGCCCTTTAAAGGTATTGAGCAGAGGAGAGACATTATCTGACCTACGGTTTAAAAGGATCAGTTTGGCTGCTGTACTGAGAATATGTTATGATGAGGGAAGGGAAGGGAAGAAGCAGAAAGAACAACCAGAAGGCTATTGCAACAATTTCGTGAGAGATTAGAATAGCTTGGATTCTGCTGTTAGCAGTGGAGGTGATGAGAGGTGGTAAGATTCTGATATATTTAAGGGTAGATTCAAAGGAGTTACTCTCTGATTGGTGAGATAGGTGAGAAAGAGAAGCATCATTAATGACTACAAGGGTTTTTCCTGAGCAGTTGAAAGGATGTATTAACAGTTGCTGTAAACTATAATCGAAGAGCGGCGGAAGATCATAGGTTGAGTTTTGCAATGTCAATTTTGAGATTCCTATTGGGCATCCAAGTGAAGATATTGAGTAGAGAGTTGAATCTAGGAGACTGGACTTTGTAGTGATGAATAATAAAGTATTTTAAATGATGCATATTCATTTTAAGGTCACGGACTCTTTATTCTACCTCCTTTGTTCTTCATTAATTTATAGGGAAACACATTTGAAACCGAATTTACTATTGGCATAAGGCTTTTTATACATTTGATACAACCAAACTCCCATTTGTAGATGTATTTGCTCATCATGGAATGCTCCTCTGGCTACCACACATTAGCCAAGCACCTTAATGGAAAGTATTCAATATTCACCAACTCCACTCAGTTTACCAAATTAGTCCTCACACGATACTCATCCACTGACCCCCACTTCCCATCCAGAGGATTCAATTCTGCAGGTTTCCTGTATTTACATTTTCCTCTTATACATATACATAATGCTTATAAATAAAAAGAAGTAAAGAACAGTTTCATCCCTTAGTCTTGAACCATAGAACTAAATCACATTATAAAAGTATTTATTGCCTCTTGAAAGTGGTAGGAGTTCTGCTGCCAGACTTTAGTTTTTATATTTCTGAGTTTGCAATGTGCTTTTGGGTGGTTCTCTCTCATAATAACACCCGTTAATAAACCCATCTCAAGTCAAGTCTTAGAAATGTTGCCAACTGCTTTCTTTGTTCCTTACATTTTAATTTTAGTTGTCTTTTAATAAATAATTGACAGACAATTATTTTCTTAAAAAAATCTGAGTGCTGGTATAGCCTCCAATTTGCCATAACTATTTGTTTCAAAGCATACATTTCCCCAAAATATGAAGGAAGAAGTAGATCATATCTCATAAACATACAAGTATTAAACAGATACTCTGAGTGACAATTGACAACTGAGAAGTCTAAGATCAAAAGGTTCCTTCCAAAGATAAATGTCACCCTGGAGCCAGCTGTAGAGTTCTAACTGGAATGCAGGAGGTGGATTTATTTTAGTCAGAGTATCTGGTTTAGAAGAAAATTTTGGCTTTGAAAATTTCTAGTACATTTTTCATCTGCTTTGGAAAACAAAGAATTTTTATCAGGGTACTGATTATCGATCATATTTTATGGCATATTAGGGCTAAAATATTCTATATTCTTCATTTTATCGATGTGAAAGGCAAGCCACAGATACATTAAATTATTTGTATAAAAGAGAAAAATGTTTGAAATAGAAATATATCTCCTCCTAATAGTCAATGAATTCATCCCCTACCTCATTTTGGCTTTCAAAACTTTTTTGAGTCTACAGAGATGATTTCTAAAAAAGGGAATTTAAAAACATGTTTGAAGATAAAGCTATGATTTCTCTTTTCTTCCAGATTTGCTAACATTCCAATTGAATGATCTCAGCACTGTTTATTGTTAAAAGGATGTCTTGTTGACATTTTTTCTTCGTTGAGACAGTCATTTTCTGAACCAAAATAGAATAAAATTGGATATCTACATTGCATATACTTATGTGCACAAGTAACATTTGGAGTCCTTTTGAAAAGGCTGTTTTTAAATGTTTCGCAAGGAGTCGAAATGGTCATGAAGGAAGGTCAGTAATCAAACGGTGTATTCATGGAGACCACTAAAGAATGCAGAAATCAGTGGAGAAGAAAGGGAAAAGGACAGATACATAAAATTGTTGAGATAAGAAAAATTACTGTATATTCTCTATGGTAAAGCAGGAAAATATATCTTGGTTGCAACATGGAACAGAGCACAACTTCTCAGCCCTAGAAAAATATTAGAATCATCCAGGGAGCTTTTAACATACCAGTGCTTGGACCCCACCCAGCTCAAATAAATCAGCATGGAGGTGAGAGCTGGACGCCTGTATTTTTTAAAGTTCCACAGGTGATTCTGATGTACCGCCAGGGCTGAGAGCCACCAGAGTAGGGCAATAAAAGGAACACAAAAATGTGAGGGTTTGGAATAAAAGAATAGCAACTCATTCCTCAGATGGAAGGATACAAGTGGGCCTGTCTTAATTTTGAAAGCACGTCTAAATTCCTTTCTTGATTTTATAGAATCTATTATTTTTCTCTACCAAACACTGAAACCAGAAGATTTCCAGCATCTGAGGCTCTATGGGACTACAAGGGGACATTTAATTCTTTACCATTTTGAGAAGTGCACCCCAAAGCAACCATCCCTTTTGTGCACAATAGCATGGTTTTCCCCAATTTCTTGGTATTTTTCCCTATAATGTTCTTAGCATAGATACTGGAGTTTTACACAAGAAGCAGCCATTATCTTCCTCTGGCATTTAGTCCAGAATCACATAAATCATTTTTGCTTTAAGTGCACAGGTATCACCTTCAGCTTTGCCCCTAAAAGTTCATTCATTCATTCATCAAATATTAAAAAGTACTTACTATATGTCAAGGATTATACTAGGTGGTAGGGCTATAACAGTGAAGAAAACAGGTGAAAATCACTATGTTATAGTACTTACATTCTATTTATTCTTTTAGTTATGTGGTTGACATACACAAAGCTTTTAAATAGGTTTGTACGTTTTTGTAGAGACCTTGAGAAAAATCTCTCAGTAGTTGCTTCTGAATAGGGGATGAGTTTTTTTTTTTTTCTTTTTCTTTAACCAGAAAACTCTGAGTTTTGTTTCTTAGATGAGAAAGGCAGAGTTCCCTTGATGAGGCCTGGGCAAGAGTTACCCTCAGGTCTCCTCTCATTTATCCAGAATGAATGAGTCTACAGGTAAGAATGACTGGTGTAATTTTAAGCACCCAGGCAAATCTTTTAGGGAGAATGAATTTCCAGTAAGGGATTTTCCTAGAAATGGCATCACATTCATTATACTGTAACTCTACTGCGTGCAGTGAGCAAGAAAATGTTAAATAACTGAAAGACCTTTTTTGTTTTTGAATTTCTAAAACTTTTGCAGTTAAATGTGAACTGGCATCTTTTAAAGAAGAATCGTGTTGTGTTTTAGCTATAGGAGAGGAAAAGCTTTGAAGCAGAAATGGGGAAAATTAAACATGTGAGATTCAGGGTTTTTAAATCTTCCATGGGGATAGGAATGCTAGTTTTGCTCCACTCAAATCCATGGGAATAGATAATCACTTACATTATGCAAAAGGCAAGTCATGCATTGGGACAACCTCATTGTCAAGGCAAGTAGAACTGAGCAACTGGACACCATTAGCCAAGGCAGCAAGGATGGATAGAAAGGAGGAAACCAAGGAAGTCAATGATCCTGCTGCCTCATAGTTGGCATTTTATGATGTCTGTTAGAAGTCTGGGTGACCTGGGACCTGTATCAGAGAAAAAGTAAACTTGTAAACAGTAAAGTTCTGTGCAGAGAATGTGGTAGCGCTGTGGAATGAGTGGGGAGCAGAGCTCAGGGTAATATAGTGAGGTGCAAACTGTGAAAAGTTTGAAGAGATAAAAGAGAGCAGAACAAGATAATTACATTGTAAGCCATGCCTCTGGACCGCAGACTCCCTGAATTCAGGAGCTTGTTTTATTCATCTTTGGTTCTCAGCATAGTGCATGGAGCAAGGATGCTCAGTTAACATTTGCAGAATTAAAGCCAATGAGAAGAGGTACACCTGCAGAAAAAGTAGCAGGAACAGAAACAGACTGAACTCTTAAGATGGTAGATATCTGCAGCTTGATATTTGGGCACTAGAGTGAATGGCAGGCCCTTGACACATCTAGGAGAAGGTAGGGTGGGGTGTGGGGGAGAGAGAGATGGATATGGTCAAAGGACAAAACTGTGTAAAAAAGGTAACAAAAAGCAAGTGGAGTGGCACCATATTACATTTAAATCATGAGAATTCAACTATATACATTCAGTTAAAAAAAGTATGGAAATTTGAGTATTCCATTAGGCTCGAAGAGCAAAAGCCTTGAAGCGCGCTAGAGATTGGATGCATGAATCTCTCCTCAGCTCTCTCTTTCGGTCTGAGAAACTGCCTCTCTCAGTGCGAGCATTTTGCCAAGCTGGGAGTGATGGTACAATTTAAAGACGAAGTTTTATTTTTTTTTAATACAACATGTTTTTCCCTTCATCTTGTGATATCAAAGATTGGGGAAAACAGGTGTGTTAGATCAATCAAGATAGTCTCCAACATGGCACCATCCAAATCATCTTTGAGGGTAATTTTGAATACGTGCACTTTGTCTTGCTTCCTAACCTAAACTCTCCATCTGTGATGCGGCTCACCTGTGGTTAAGAGGTAAGACATTTACTTCATCTTCAAGGTTAGAGTTCTCCTACCAAAATGTTACCATCTATGAGCTCCCAGAGAGCCTTGAACACATCATCTTCTTCTTTGTCTATCTTTCAAAAAAGATTCTGGACCTCTTGGGTTGAGGGCCATATCTTATTCATTCTTGTTCTTTTCCAAGTGCTTAGAGCAGTGCGGGGCACGCAACAGGTACTTAAGCTAAATTTGTTAAATGCATTAGTAAATAATGAATAATTGACTGAAATGAGAATGATGACTATCACGAACTTATTTTTTTAAGTAAAATTTTATGTTTAATTTACTCATGGTGTGATTGATTTTTCCTAAACTAAATCTTTGTTGCTAAGATTTCCAAAAAATGACTCTATGGTATATTATTATAGTAGAATTAGTGATCTGAAGTTCGTGGAATCATTTAGTCAAAAAATGCTGGTTTGCAGTCACTAGACTGATAAGCAACATCGAAGAATAGCTATGCAAATGCTTCAACAATAGGGACTCTCATACTAATGGCACCTAAATAGCAGCAAGTTATTTAAAAGATGCCTAAATTGATTTCACTTGCCAATTACCTACAGTTTAGAAACGTGGGGATGCTTTATAAAACCTAGAACTTCAATAGGAATAAAAAGTCAGGTACCTTTGGCAGAAGGCCCAGGATAGAGAAGGAGCTCAATCTCCATTTCTGTCTTCCGTGTCTACAGCCTGGGAAGGTACAGGACAGCTGAGAGGACACCAGAGAAATGCTCTAAGGTCTTCTGAGGTATCTTTTTCTTGTGTATAGTATAGTGTGAGTTTTCTCTTTAAATTAAGTAGAGGTAGATAACATTCACTCTTCTCTCATGGGTAGTATGTTTACGAAGAGTCACAATTTCACTTTTGAAAAATTAAGGTATATTAATTATTTTTGTTCTCAGTTTGTCTTTCTTGTTAATATGAGTCATCAACATGCCTAGTGCTGAAATGGAGAAAAAAGGAATAAAGCTAGAGAATTGGACCAATTGCCTTTGGAAGCAGTCAGTAAAAACCAGTATTGGGTATCCATTGCATGCAAGGCAATGCACTGTCTTCAGTCAAAGTAGAAAGCAAATAAGAAAATCTTCAAAGTGTTTTTGGCTTTTTGGGGACAATACATCAAAAATACATAACGACAATTTAAGAATTTTATAAAACAAAATAGTTATCAATCAAACAATGCAGTATGAATCAAGTCCATGTTTATCAAGAGGCTTCTATGTAAGTTATTTGGAACAGGAAAGATTTAGTGAGGAAAAGAGTTTCTGGTAAAGATATCCTGTAAGTTTTATCTTGAATAGGGCAGGAGCATAAATTAGAGAAGAGGGACATTTTTTCGCCAGGTAGTGGCATTTCATGTGCAAAGGCACAGAGGCAAATGGCATGTAGGTGTTCAGTAAAAGTGTGTCTCTGGAACAGAATGACGTGTTGGGGAACAATAAGAGATAAGGTTGAATACATATTGTAACTGCAGAGACATTCTTCCTAAATTAGATTAATGATGGATACGAACCTTGACGTAAATCCCAGGTATTGCTTAATCATTTGGGAAAAAATCTATGAAATTTTCTCAGCCAGAAAGAGCTCCCTCATCCCTTATGCATGGCACTCCTATATCCTGACTTTTATGCAGCAGTTACGACGACCTCATTTCACAGCTGCCCCCACTCCAATCAGTTTAGATTTTCTTGCCCTTTTCAAGGCACCGTAATGGCCCTTCCCTGTAGCCGTCTGGAGGAGAGACTGTGCACCTACCGTTATCAGGGCTCTGCCAGCCACACATCCCCTCCCTGCAATCATTGTCTGCCAAATAAGCAAACAGACGCCCCAGTTCTTTTGAAATAGATGCACGTCAGAGACAGAACCATTATCAGCTGCTTCAAAATTGCATTTTCACCTGCTTCTGTAGAGTGCGTGCCTCTTATTTAGGAGGAGATTATTCTGAATACTCTTTAGAAGCTATCTATCATCAGAACTAACCTTTCCTCTCCTCTCCTTTCTCCCAGTGATCTCATTCGCTTCTGTACTAAGAATTTACCTGTTATGATTTTAAAAGTTACGGATCTAGTCCTGTCTGTTTTCAATACAAATGAGCAAGAGTCATCGTTCCTTAGCTGTGAGACGTCGGCGAGGCAGTGGATCCACCTCTGTCGGTCGGTTTGTGCACGAGGGTTTACTCTCTGCACTCTGGGACTGCTAGGAATTGGGATCAGCCTCTTCTCTAGAGGATTCCGAGTTGCAGGGCCATACCTCACTGCAGAGCCTCTTGTGGGGCATGGAGAGGAAGCAGCAGACAGAAAACGTATGGAAGCAGTGTTGGAGGACAGTGCGAAGCGCTCGAGGCTGAAGTCTCAAGCACTCGCCGTCCATTTCTCACATCGCCATCAACCGGCCGCCAGGCAAGACCATTCGAGTCTCTGGATCTCATTATGACCTCTGAAAAAATGAGAGATTTGGACTATGTAATTCTAAAAGGTTGTTTCAGCTCTAAAATGCTATGACTTTATTTCTTTGTTGACAACAAGAAAGTCCCCCGGAAAACAGACACACAGGAAACATGTATTTGTCCTGAAGACGTTATTTGTGATTTTTCCCTAATGTCCTACAGGTACATAAAGGAGGAGAAGATCTGGAAAGAGAGGGCCTAGCTTCCCAAACAAAGGCCTTGCAATTCGCCCTAAATGGCTTCTATTTAATATGCCCTGTGTCTCTCCATAGAGGCAAAGTTACAGGGAGGAGACTCAAACAATGTAATGCAATTTTGAAAACCAACTGCCATGTTGTTTTCTAAAGGCTGTTTGGAATCATGCACCTTACCTGAAAACTGAAATTACTGTTATCAAGAAAAATTGCAGCTTTTCTATCCTGTGTCAAATATTTAAGCGAAAACAGTTGTTTACTCAAGCAGCAGCCGAATTCCCTGTAAAATGGCATTACTAATTATGGCAATTTAGGAAACATGCTTTATTTATTTATTTTTAGCTTAGCGGTAATTGAAGATAAACTGGTATGGAAAATGTGACAGAGGGGACCAAAACAAACCACTAGTGGGAAAGAAAAAAAAAAAAAAGAAAAAACGATGTAGCCCTACATTTACTGAAGGTCTTTCTGTTTTAGAAATAGGATTTTAAACACTATGTTAATAAAAGCTCCTTTTAAAAGAGATTCGTTTTTAATCGGCTTTGAGCGAGGTCTAATGAAATATCAAGGAACACAAAAACTAACATCTTCATTACACCTCTAAAATTAATTTCAATTTATCCTTTGAGGGTAGCCAAATACTCTTACCATCTTTCTTTACAAAATGAGAATATGGAATTGATGTACCTCATATGGTTGATACAAGAAGACAATTACAAAATGTGCTAGTAACAATTAATGAGAAGAAATACTGACAAATACAATAATTTATAAGCAAGAACAAAAACAAATTCTTCAAAAGGTTGAGTTCCATTCAGTAATAAATTCCTTGGTGTTTATTTGGGTTAAGCCAATTTGCTGGCTACTAACTTCAACCATTCACAATAATGTAGGGCCAGTTGGGTGGGTTTTCCAACAGGACACTAAGCCCTAGGCCTCCAAACTGATGGCTGATGTGTTCTCACTGTTGTTACCTTGGCCATGTCTTTGCCACAACAACTCAGAAAACTCAAGGAAAATCACAGATATTTTAAAATAGGCTATTTGATCACATTTGACTTAAATGTTTGATTAATTAACTTAATAGAGTTAATATATTTATTTCATTGTAAAACAAAAATACAGAGTGAAACCTCCCTCTCCCATCTGTGCAATTCCTGGTTCTACCTCATCCCTGGGGTACTCCTGAAGCTTGTTGTTTTTTAACTGAATTCAGACAAACTGGCTTATATCCTTAGAAAACTCCCTTTATTTCTCTTTTCTAATGTGTCTCATTAATATGTTGTTTGCTGATGAATGCAGGAGAGAAAAAGTAGCTCAGAAGTAGAAAATATCTTTCCTAATGGAAAGAAAGAAAAGAACATATTTCTTTATTTTTATAACTAAAGAAAAGAACAGACCTGTATAAATACATTGTCTTCCCATTGGAATCACACAGTTGGAAATAACTGGCTTAACAGGGAAACAGGAAATTACAAAATATTGGCAGCAAAGTCAATTGCTATAATTGATTTTATTGTATGTCTGTTAGGTTATTATAATGTTTACAATCAATTCTAATTAGAAGGGTATAATGAAGTCAACTTTAGCTGTCGCAAAAACTGTACAGTATGAGACCCCCAAATAAGAAAAGCCGCCATTTCTACTCTATTGTCTTAACAATGCACATTGGCAATTGTATTAGCCTTGATAAGGAATAGGGCTTTATTTATTTTTGAAGCAGCAGAGTCTAACAGATTTGGGCTAAGCATGGTTTTAGGGTTATGGCTTATTTTTGTGCATATATAATGATAATATGGATGATTTAAGATTCTGTAAGAATTGTTTCTAGTACCTTTATTTTGAAACAGGCAATAGGGCAGTCTACCAGTTCAATGTGGGGAATATTCCAAACTGGTTGTACCTTTGGAATGATTCTGGAGAATTTGTACCAATTGGAGACTGTCTTGTTTGTAGATAAAAACGTATCTTTAAATGAACCAGAGGAATAGGGTTCTTCTCTATGATGGAGCTACCTGATGGGGACTTTCGTTCTCAGGAATCATTTCAGAGAAATCCTGACATTTATGAAACGTCTTCACAACTTATGAAATTAAATGAAAACCTGCCTCTTACCTGCTTCTGCCTCAGTTATGAGTTTGAATGTCCTTCTCCTCCCATCCTTTGCTTATTCTGCCTTGGAATGGTAATTTCAATTCTTTCTTCATAAACATAAATTAAATATCTTCAATTTTATTTATTTAGGCTTCTAGAATCTTTTAGCCAACTTTTATTGACAATGTTTTTTCCTTACTTTTTAATGCTACATTCCTAATACTTTATATTATTTAATATTTTTATCTTATTTACTTCATTTTTCTTTGCTTCTCTAATTTTTATTTTATCTTCCCATTACATTTATTTTTGCCTATAGTTTATTTTGCATTTTATCTTGGTTTATCTCACTTGTCTTACCATTTTATATTTCTAGTAGGCTTTCTTAGCTGATTATACCTATTTAATTTCAATAGTTCTTTGATAATTAAGCAGAAAATAAAAAGCGAGGACTTCTTTTCTGTCTTTCCATATTAGGCACAGTACTGACATTCAATCTAAAATTATTGCTCTACCTAATTGCCCATTAATGTTCAGCCTTACAGCTAATCACACTAGATCAGTAGGTAAGTGTAGTCTGCCTTTGTATAATTCATGTCTCAAAAATAACTATTTGAGGTAATTGAACTCTTGGAGGTTAAAACTCAAATTGGGATTTTTCATTAAATAATCGTGTTTTCATTATACTGTTATTTTTCTTGGTATCATTATTCAAGCTGAAAAATAAAGTTCCGGTTTTGAAAATGTTCGAACATATGGAGTCATGTGAGTAATTTGAGCCTTCAATCTATTTCACTGAAAATAAATCGTGCCCATGGAATTTCAAGCTAGCATGATAGAGTTGGTGGCAGGGAATGGCCGCATTGTTGTCCCTGTACGTCAGCTTTTTTTCTCAGTGGAAAGAACAAGATTTCTCATTCACTAATTTTAACATGAAAACTCCAGGGAAAACTGCAGCTTGGGTCACTTGCTCATTCTTAAACAAATTTTTATGGCTGATTTTCTGAGTCTAGATGACAGGGACTACTCTAATCAAACCGCAAGGAACATGTCCTTAGAAGGAATATGGGTACTGTTAGCAGAGGAAGGAAAGGGCTTGCTAGACAGGCAAAATTAGCACTTATTTGCTATGCACTGTGATACTTGGCTAAAAGTTAGAGGCAAAATTCTATCAGGCTGACCTTAAGATTCTGAATATTTAAGTCATTCATGTCCATTGAAATATAAGATAGATTTCAAGTGGCTTAAGATGAAACTCAGGGAGAGCTCTTTTATTTTAATCAAGCACAATACAACACAGAAAACTGATGGTACCCCTGGGTTAGTGAGAACAAGACAAATGTTTCGCTCCATGAAAAAATGTAATTTCCATCTCTCAGAGCTCTGCTGAATGAAAACAAAAAGAAACAGAATGAGTTTAAAAATATAAATCACCTGATATCAGGCTTTCTCTTGATTCATTGGCAAAGGAGTGTGATTTTCAAGCAGATGGAGGGCTAAATATAAGAAAGAAAGTACCAGAACAGAAACAAAACTGTAGAAGGGAAGCCATGAAAGACAATTCATAGGATTCAAGCTGCTTACTTAACAAAAGCAATGACCACCTAAATAATATTTATCTGACTAATGATTGGTCCATATTTTAGCCAGCATGTTAATCAGCATAACAGCTTACTCTTTCATATATGTATATATATACACGCATACATACATGTGCAATATAATTTAAAATAGTCAAAGAATGGAAGATAAAATAATACTAGGAAGGCAAGATCAAATTAGTATGTAATCTTATAAAACTTTATACAATGGCACAGAGAACCACAAATTTGACTCACAACCTACTGGAAGCCTAGAAGAAAAGAGAAATAGAAACTTTCTACAACTGCTAATGTCCAGTTGTTCAGAAGAGGCACAGACATGTACAACACTGCCACAAGAATGAATCACCTTATCATCAGAAAGAGCCTATGTGATACCATAGTCAGTGGTCTCAGTGACAGCATCCTTAAAGTAAGCATTCCATGTGATAGCAAAGTGGCTGCCTGAGCCCAGTACTCACTCCACCCCAGGTGGGTCGACAGCATCACGGAGAAACTTAAATCCATATAAGTAATTGGATGATGGTGCAGAATCCTGTTGGATGCTGTCAGGCTGTGCATAGCTGAACAACGAAGAAACGTACCTGTGGTCTATCCAACAATCAGCTAGAATCCAGGCCACAGACTTAAGTGCAATAATTCCACTCAAGTTATGTCCTCTTGATGAAAGAAATTTTCTTCTTGGGGTAACTTAGATTGACGTTTTTACACAGGATCATCCAAATGAAGCAACTCCATGACACATAATCTACTCTCTCTGTGTTGACCACAAAATTACATTTTTTTTTAGCGAGAAAATAGCACACACTGACTTTTAACATCTAAGTTCTTCTAAACAGCATAATTTAAAGAAAACAAAGATTAAAATAAACACTAGCTCTAAAGCAGCGATGAGAGTCGAAGCATTTAACAACCGGTCTGGCACGGGCATGGATGAATCAGTACAGATGTGGATGCTGCCTCTTATACTGGACAGGATTCTGTGTGTTGGGGCCTTCACCCTTCAGTTATTAGGTGGTGGAGAGGGGCCAGTGTGATGAGGAAAGTGAGGGAGAACTTCGGAGGACCCAAAACATCAGCTATCTTTCAGTGAATAACTGGGTATTTGAATATTTTAACACTGACTCCTTGAAGAGATGGCCAATTTTAGGACTAGAACATATAAGATGATGCCTGAAGCATCTTGTAGCACCAGGGAGTAAGGAAGTGTTCAAAAAACAAACAAAGTAATATACAATAACGGGATATGTCAAAGGGACAAAGGAACCAACAGAAAGAGTTCTCAGTGGTCAAAGCTGAAACAATTTGAGCAACAAAATAAATCAGTTTTGAATTATAAAACAAAGTATAAAATAAAATATCCATGAGTCCATACTAATACAAATAAATAATTATAAATAAATAGATGAGATATAATAGATAAATTTCCCTTGCTGAAGAATTCCAAATAAGTTATGTATCTATTCCACCTTAAAGAAAGTGAAGCATTGCTCCCCAGATCTTAAATGTGGTGTGCATATAGTCACTTCCTGCCAAAGAAAACAGTATGGAAAGGGGAAAAACTATGACAAATACTATTACTGCCAGGTAATCAAGGATAATGTTAACAGAGAAAAGTCACATTGCTAGTATGGTGCCCTCAATCAATATGATGTTATGAGAATAGCACTTTACCTCTATGGTCTTCCTCCCCAAAACCCATAACTTCAGTTTAATCATGAAAAAAACATCAATAAATCTCAATTCAGGGACATTCCATAAAATATATAACATCCTCCAAACTGTCAAGGTCACCGAAAGTAAGAAAAGTGTAGAGGAATGTAAGAGGAGCTAAGGAGACATGCTGAGTAAACTTAATGTGGTATCTTGCAAAGAATATTAGGTAACAACCAAGGAAATCTGGATAGGTATGGATTTTAGTTAATAATTAGTGTATCAATATTGGTTCTTTTATTTGTGACAAATATACTATATAACAGAAGATGCCAATAATAGGGGGAATAGGATGTGGAGTATATGGGACCTCTGTAATGTATTTACAACTTTTCTGTAAACAAAACAATTATTCTAAATAAAAATTTATTTTTTCTTTGTACTGGGATACAATTCGCATATAATATTCACCTCGTTAAAGTGCACAACTTAGTGTGTTTTTAATTTAATCACAAAATTTTTCAACTGTCGCCACTATCTACTTCCTGAACTTTTCAACACTATAAAAATAATCTCTGCCACACCGATTAGCAGTAACTTTCTTTTTTCCCTCTCCCCCCAGTTCTTCGCAACAACTAATCTAGTTTTTGTCTCTGTGGATTTGCCTATTCCAGATACTTCTTATAAATGGAATCATAACATGCAGCATTTTGCACTTGGCCTAATATTTACAAGGGTCAACCATGTTGAAACAGGCCTCTGTGCTTCATTCCTTTTTATGGCTGAATAATATTCCATCGTATAGCTGTAGCATAGTTTGTTTATCTGTTCATCAATTTGTGGACATTTGAGTAATTTTCACTTATTGGCTATTATTAATAGTGATATAAATATTCATGTGCGTGTTTTTGTGTATACACATCCTCAAAATTCTTGAGCGTGTACCTAGGAGGGGAATTGCTTGACCATATAGTTACTCTATGTTTGTCATTTCGAGGATATGCCATCCTGCTTTCCAAAGTGGTTACACCATTTTACATTCCCACTAACAAGGTAGGAGGGTTTCAATTTCTCCAAATCATCACCAACACGTTATTGTCCATCTTTTTTATTATAACCTTCCTAGTGGGTATAAAGTGGTATCTCATGGTTGTTTAGATTTGAATTTACCTAATGACTAATGATGTTGAACATCTTTTCATGTGCTTATCGGCCATGTGTACATCTTCTTTGGAGAAGTGTCTATTCAAATCTGTAGCCCATTTCTTAAAAAATATATTTTATGGTGACTTTGTACTTTTAAAAAGTAGGATAAAATTCACGTGACAGAAAATTAACCTTTTTAAAGATAACAATTCAGTAACATTTAGTACACTCACGAAGTTGCACAATCATCATCTTTATCTAGTTCCAAGCATTTTCATCACCTCAACAGAAAGCTCTACACCCATTAATCAGTTATTCCCTACTATGGTATCACCCTAGGCCCTGGCACTGACCAATCTGCTTTATGTCTTTATGGATTTATCTATTCTGGGTATTTCCTATAAATGAAATAATATGTGATCTTTCATGATGGTTTCTTTCATTTAGCATTATGTTTTCAAAGTTCATCCATATTATAGCATGTGACAGTACTTCACTCCTTTTAATGGCTGAATAATGTCCCATTGTATGAATATATCACATTTCGTTTTTCCATTCATCAGTTGATGGGTATTTGGGTTGTTTCCCTCCTTTCACTTTTGTAAATATTGTTGCTATAAAAATTTATATAAAAGTATTTGTTTGAATATCTGTTTTCAGTTCTCTTGGGTATATACCTAGGTGTGAAGTTGCTGAGTACATGGTAATTCTACACTTAACATTTTGAGGAACTGTCAAACTTTTTCACAGAAGCTGTATTATTTTGCATTCCCATCAGCAATGTGTGAGGGTTCCAGTTTCTACAATTTCTCACCAACAGTTGTTATTTTCCATATTTTGATTCTAACAATCCTCATTGTGGTTTTAATTTGCATTTCCCTAGTGAATAATGGTGTTAGGCATCTTTTTATGTGCCTGTTGGTCATTTTGATTTCTGATTCAATCTCTTTATTTTTAATAGGTCTGCTCAAATTTTCTATTTCTTCTGAATAAGTTTGTGTTTTTCCAGGAATTTGTCCATTTCATCTGGATTATCTCATTTGTTGGCATAAAATTGTTTATAGTATTCTCTTATAGTCCTTTTTATTTTTGTAAGATATATTGTAAGGCCCAACTTTATATTCTGAGATTAAGAATTTGAGTCTTTTCTCTTTCTCTCTCTCTCTCTGTCTCTCTCTCTCTTTGGTCAGTCTTGCTAATTGACAAATATGCTGATCTTTTCAAAGAAACAACTTGTGATTTTGTTGATTTTCTTCATTGTTTTTCTATTCTCTATTTCATTTATCTCTACTCCAATCTTTATTATTATTTTCATTCATCTGCTGGTGTTGGGTTTAGTTTGTTCTTCTTTTTATAGTTATATAAGGGTAAATATGGTTATTAATTTGATATCTTTCTTTGATTTTGATGTATTTACTGCTATACATTTTCCTCTGAGCACTGCTTTTTGATGCATGCCATAGGTTTTGGTATGTTGTGTTTTTGTTTTCATTCATCTCAAAGTATTTTATAATTTTCCTTGTGCTTTATGCTTTGATCCATTGGTTGTTTAAGACTGTGTTGTTTAATTTCTGCATATTTGTGAATTTTTCTGTTTTTCTTCTGTTGTTGATTTCTAATTTCATTTCATTGTATTCAGATAACACACTTTGTAAGATTTCAACCCTTTTAAATTTACCAAAACTTATTTTGTGGCCTACCTGATGGATTTTCTATTACTTGAGAATGCTCCATGGACACTAGGGAAGAATGTGTATTCTGCTGGTTTGAGGTGGAGTGCTCTATAGATGTCTGCTAGGTCCACATGATTTGAAGTCTTCTCTTTTCTGTCGGTTGTCTGTCTAGTTCTATCTATTTTTGACAGTGGTGTATTGAAATCTCAAACTATTATTGTTGAACCATTTATTTCTTCCTTCAATTCTGTGAATTTTTCTTCATGCACGTGCAGATTTATTGTTTGGTGCATGTATGTTTAGTAATTATACTTCTTGCTAGATTACCACTTTTATCATTATGCCTCTTTGTCTCTTGTAAAAGATTTTGTCTCAAAGTCTATTTTGTCTGTTAGTATAGCCACTATTTGTGTGGCATATATGTTTCTGCCTGTTCACTTTCAACCTGTTTGTGTCTTTGATTATGAAGGATGTGCATTCTAGATAGTATGTAATTGGATCTTTTTCTTAAAATCAATTCTGCCAATCTCTGCTTTTTGACTGTTGGGTTTAATCAATTTACATTTAATGTAAGGTATCATTTACATCTGCCATTTTACTACTTATTTTCTATATGTCCTATTTTTTGTTGTTCCTCTATTTTTCCATTATTGTCTTATTTTATGTTGAGATATTTTTTACAGAACATTTTAATTCCTTTGTCATTTCTTTTATTATATATTCGAGTTACTTTCTTACTGTTTTGGGGTTTACGGTTAACATGTTAATTTATAGCAATCTATTTAGGATTAACATCAATTTAATTTTAATGGTATATAAACATTTTGCTCTTATATAGATTCATTCTTTCCCCTCCTTTGAGTTGTTATTGTCATACTAATTATGTCTTTATACCTTTTACAACCATCAACACAGATTTATAATTATTACTTTATGAAATTGCTTTGAAATCATATTAGAAAAAATAGCAAAAATACTTTTGCATTTTATTTTATATTTACTTATGGTGTTACATTTACTATGGTTTTTATTTCTGCATTTGTATTTGAGTTACTGTCTAACATTCTTTTATATCTGCCTAAAGG